>VWZE01009124.1:706391-786431 GCA_013396675.1 Eubucco bourcierii | reverse complement strand
AAAAAAAAAAAAGAAAAGAAAAGAAAAGTAAATTAAAAAAATAAGCATTTGATAATATTCTGTGCCCTCTGTCATATCACTCAGTAACAATCTCTTCTCTCCTTTATAAATGACAGTGAAGCTTTTGTGGTAGTTTTGAGAAGGCACTTTAACATCACGTTGAGCGGCAGCAGAGAAAAGCAACTCAGAAAACTGCTTTTTCACGGAATAGGTAAGCAATATCTGTTGGGAACAAATTGTGGTACTGCCACAACAAATGCAGGGGAAAACATTCAGAACCGTCACACAGCTAATTCAAATTGAAAACTATTAAACAGGATTTGCCCATAACTCGCTTGCACATTTTCTACACTGCATTCTTAAAAATATTACTTCAAGATGTGCAACGAGGAGGCTAAATTGGTGAAACTCTTTCAAACATCACGACAGGAAAGAAAATTGTGTTTTCCTGGGGTGAGAAAGTTGGTTGCTAGAATTACTGCCATGGCATTTTCAAATTTCAATCATACCTTTTAATATTAAATCCTGGGTTCAATATATAGACATCCCTTCACCACAATGCCTGTATGGAGTTCCATCATTGCAATTTGGATACCTGATGTTCAAAAGTATTGAGTATTCAACAATGTTAAAGGTGAATGAAAGAGGAAGATACTCAAACCGTACATCAGTATTTATGTATGGACTTCAGCATAATTTCTTCTCAAGCCCAAGCTAACTTGTGTGTTCTGGATGGATATTTCATAGATAAAACCAGAATTGCCAAACATTAAGTGGATGAAAGAGGGGAAAAGAAAAAACCTCTTGTGCTTTTCACTCATAAATATACCATCAGAATTTCCTTGCTTGTTATGCCCCCACAAGAAGGACATGAGTCTTCTAGGATAGGTCCAGAGGAGTGCCACAAAAAAAATGAATCGGAGAATGGTTTAGGGTGGAAGGGACCTCAAAGCTCAGCCAGTTCCAAACCCCTGCCATAGGCAATGACAGCTGTTAGATATTTTAATAGCTTACAACTTAGAATCTTAGAATGGTAAGGTTGGAAGGGACCTCAAGGATCCCTTGAGGGATCCCTGAGCACAGGTCACTCAAGGCCTCATCCAACCTGGCCTTGGACACCTCCAGGGAGGGAGCAGCCACAACCTCCCTGGGTAACCTGTGCCAGTGTCTCACCACCCTCACTGGAAAGAACTTCTTCCTAACATCCAGTTTCTCCCTTCTGCCAGTTCAAATCTGTTTCTCCTCACCCCATTATTACAAGACCTTGTCAATAGTCTCTCCCCAACCTTCCTGGAGCCCCATTCAGATACTGGAAGGCTACTTCAAGGTCTCCTCAAAGCCTTCTCTTCTCCAGGCTGCAGAGCCCCAACTCTCTCATCCTGTCCTCACAGCAGAGCTGCTGCAGCCCTCTGAACATCTTTGTGGCCTCTTCTAGACTGACTCAAACAGTTAAAAGCCCTTTTTGTGTTTTGGGCTCCAGAACTGCACACAGTACTCCAGCTGCAGACAGTCTCATAAAAACAGAGTAATGAAGGTGTGGAACCCCTCTGATGTGAGGACAGGCTGAGAGAATTGAGATCACTCAGTCTGGAGAACAGAAGGCTGCAGGGAGACCTTTTTGTACTTGATGGGGTCAGTCAAAGTTGGGGACAGAATTTTAGCTGTGTCTATTGTGATACAATAAGGAGTGATGGCTTTAAAGCAGAAGAGGGGAGATCTTGACAAGATACAAGGAAGAAAGTTGTTACAACGAGGTTGGAGGAACACTGGAACATGTTGTCCAGAAAGGTGGTAGATGCCTAATCCATGGAGACATTCTAGGTCGAGTTGTTTGGGGCTCTACGCAGCCTCATCTAGCTGAAGATGCCCTCCTGATTGCAGGGAGTTTGGACTACCTGATCTTTAAAGGTCCCTTTCAACCCAAACCATTCTGTCATTCCATATCACACAGTTTTATTTCAATAGTATAAAGAAGCTTTTTCTAGGTATGAAAGTGTTGCTGATTTTTTTTCCCCCCCTTTTTTAATTTATGAAATGATCAATTATTCTTTCTCAGATTTTCATTCTTATCTTGCTGAAATCCGATTCTTCAGGTATGTCCTCCCCAGAACATATCCACCTGTTAGAGTCCAGGTGTATCATGAGGAACATGCTTCCTTTCATGATCATAACAGCAGCACAAAATGCAGACTCTTGCTAGGTAGTGCAAAAAGGGATGATTTTGATACTCAAATGCCTGTTCACAATTTGCCACTAATTTCATTTGACTACAACTAAACTGCATTTCTTAGGTACAAAAAATTGGGATAGGTAGCTTCATGATTTCATGAGATCAATGAACATGATAAATGGTTGTTACCTTTGTTATCACCTCTGTCAATTGTCGGGTTCAAAAACCTTCAAAACAGCTTTAAGAACTGCAAGTGCCTAAGTACTGTGCATGCTTTTGTGTTCCACTGGTACAGAAGGCAACATTTCTTGTGCAACAGTAGCCTGTCCCTTTTCCCCACACCCACCACACTGTGCCAATGAAGTCAGCAGGAATGAGATGTGCCACTCAGCTCCAGGTTGTCAGGCACGGGCCAGCAGATTCCTGCAGCCTGGGCTGCATTTGCTACACCCTGTTTTACAGAAGCCTTCTCGCTGGTGGGAGCAGCTTCTGCTTTCACTAAGAAGAGAAGCTCAGGTAGTGTGAAATGTAAACATGTTTCAGAGGAAGCAACATCCTCTTTTAACAAGCATCTCAATACAAGCAAACAAAGCTAGCGAGCTTTTTCCAGAATGAAGCTTGCAGGCTGAGAGGAGAGGAAGAGCATTTACAATATGGAATTGATCCATTTTAAGTGTTAGAGTTGGCAAATGTGTTGGGGGGGGAGGGGGAAAAAAAGTCTGCTACAGCTAATCTGGCATGAATCAGGAACAATATTTTGTAGGTGGGTCCAGCAGAAAGCAAGGTCCATTAGGCTCAAAGGATACTGCAACAGAACAATGGAAGCAGACAGGAAGTCTGCACTAATAAATATGCCCATTGGGCCAGTGCCACTGCCCAACATGGCATAGATACATACAAAAGGATTAAACACTAAATGGTGCAAACACAGTCCAGTCCATCTGTCATAAACATTAAGTCCAAAGGCCACAGGTGCAGATGGCACTAAAAAGTAAAAATTACACCCAGACAGAGACCACTTCATGTAATGTGGAAAAGAAATAAAAAATCCAGTGAAACAAAACAAAACAAACACACACACCAAAAAAAAAAAAAATCCAGTGATTCGTTTCCAATCAATAAATGTTCTCAGAATGTCCCTGGCAATCTCTTCCTCTTCCTTTCCCTCTGTCACTGTACATGGGAAACATACATTTTGTTTCAGAAAAGGGTTTGGAGTATTCAAGACCTATTTTTTTGTTCAGTTGTACTAACCTACTTGATACTTGGGCAAATAATTTAAAATAAGATTCAGTCTTTCGTTCTAGTGTGTTGAGAACAGAATGCATTTTTTTGCCTTTGGAGGTGAATTCTAGTAGGCTCCAAGCATATCTTGTTTGAGGAGTATTCCCAAATTTAAAGGCTTAGTGAACAAAAAGGACATGTTTCTCTCACAGTCATGTGCTGTACCTGATGAGTAGCCCTGACAAACAGGTCCATGTGTTAGGATGTGTGAAAGGAAAACATAGAGATTTCAACCATCTTCACTGGCTACCATCACTCCCTTATCTCCTATTCTCTTCACCATGACACTGGCAATGAGCTTGGTCACGACAAGGCTGGGGAGGGACTATATACAAGGTCTTGCTATGACAGGACAAGGGGCAACGGGTTTGGACTGGTAGAGGGGAGATTTAGACTGGATGTTAGGAGGAAGTTCTTTACAGTGAGGGTGGTGAGACACTGGCACAGGTTGCCCAGGGAGGTTGTGGCTGCTCCCTCCCTGGAGAAGTTCAAGGCCAGGTTGGATGAGACCTTGAGTGACCTGTACTAGTGGGAGGTGTCCCTGCCTATAGCAGGGGGTTGGAACTAGACAATCCTTGATGTCCCTTCCAACCTTACCATGCTATGATTCTGTGACTGCTCTGGAGCTGTTTCTGCATGTCTGCATTGTGGTACCACCACTGCCTTGTGACTTGAGACAAGGAGGGTCAGGAGTGACCGAATACATCAGAGGGAACACACATTCACTCCGTTCATTTCCACGTTGGATCATGTCCTAGGTTCCATGCTGGTCATTGGTCACATAGTGAAGGAAAACATATATGTAGCAGCCCAAAGTCTGGCTGTCCCACTGCACTGTTCATTTTCTTAATTAGGTGCTGAAAGCAGAAAACTCATATAAATGTGTTACTGTTTCTCTGAAAATGAAGATGCTACATGGCTACACTAATTAGTGAATTCATTGGTTTACTACCTGCCTTTTCTGCTACTGTATACGAATAACATCAATTAATGATGACAGAGTTGGGACTAAGGAAAGCAACAAGGTTGCTGCCTGGGCTCTGCCTGGAGTTAAAGCTAGCGGAACAGGACATGCCAACACCAACCATGCAAACATGAACAGAAAATGAGAAACTATTGAGAGATAATGAAGTGAGAAACTAATAAACTTTGCAGATAGTGCAGTGAAGAATGGTTGAATTTCATAGGCATTTGAGAGAAAGTTATGTGATTGATGGCCAAACTTCACAGTTGAAAGGGAGTCCCAAGGACCTTCTGGTGCATACAGTCATGCAAGGCCAAGAGTACCCAGGCAACTGTCACAGAAATTTAATGGTTTGATGGTGACCTGGCAGTACTGAATTAATGGTTGGACTTAAAGGCATCTTCCAACCACAACAGTTCAGTGATTCTATGAAATTCCATGCAAAGTCATGAATACATCAGCAATGACATCTGCAATGCTGAACTGACAAAATAATATGGCAAAACTGAGGCCAGTGGGGAGCAATAAACTGGGGGAGACTGCTTCTTGGGAGGAGACTGAAGTGGGTAAAAGGTCAACCAGAGAGGTAAAAATGAACATTTAATTAAAAAAAAAAAAAAAAAAAAAAAAAAAGGAAAAAGTTTCTCCTTAACCACAAATTCAATCAATTTAATCATTTCATCATGGAATGTGACTGAGTTGGTCAAAAATTAAAATCCATGCCATTTCAAATCACTTTTTTGAAAGAGAACTTGCTATAAGCATACCAGCTAGGACCATTCCCATTGTGTGGTCGTCTTTACCACCAGCTTTAAGCTACCAGAAATTCTTTAGTCGTTTTCCCTGAAACTGTATAAATCTGGTAGCAAAAGAGAGTATCTTACACACACGCAGTCACATGCTTAACACTTCTCTAGGAGCACTACTAATAAAATTACTACCAAGAAAAAGAGATAAAATGTTTCTGTGAGTCAGGTTCATGGCAAACGACATGTGTTTCTGCTTTGTGCTGTTTAAAGCTGCAGTTAGTATTTTTAATTTTTTTTTAAAGTCTTTTATCCATATTCCATCTAATTTTAATTAAATGATTCCTCAAGTTTAACAACTTCATTCCTGGAACAAAATGAATGTCTGCGTGAACTGGTTGCGATCATAAGAAATATTAATTAGCTTCCAAATAGTATTGCCCTGAAGAATTTTCATATATAGAGATAGAAAATTATACAGATACCTATGCATATATATGTTTAAAAAGATCATAGAATGGTTGAATGGTTTAGGCTGTAAGTGACCTCAAAGATCATCTAGTTCCAACCCCCTGTCATAGGCAGGGACACCTCCCACTAGAACAGATCACTCAAGGCCTCATCAAACCTGCCTCTGAACACCTTTAGGGAGCGAGTAAAAACATTATATAGATATAAAACTATAAAAGTAAAATATATATCAACAGAGTAAGGATTTTGCAAAAAGCTAATTTATTTTTCTGGACCATCATAGAACCCCCAGAGAACTGTCAAATAAGGTACTCAACCAACCTTGTTACTCATTGTAGTTTTCCAGTGCTAGGAAAACCTAATTCATACAATTGAAGTACAAAAGGCCAAAGTAAGGCTATGTACTTATTAAATAAGTTCTATTCCATGAAGCCTGCTTTTAATATCCCTTTGCAGTTTGAACCATCACAAATATACACTACACAACTTGTTCATCAAAGAGAGACTCTACAGAGTAGAACAAAGAATAAGATTTCATTTTGAAGAGGTTTGTTAAAAACAAAGGAGTTCAGAAACAACTTTGCTTGTGAAAATAATCGTGAACAGATGCTACACAAACTAAATTTGTCTTTGTTTGATTTAGAGTCAAGGTGATAGTGTGAACAGTGACTAGTTAGAAATACACAGGTATAGGAGAAATGACTGAGAAGTTTTCTATGAAAATGAGGTGGTTTTCACTTCCTAAAAGCCTTAACTCCACCTGTACTTCAGCTTTAATGATGGCAATATAAAAGCTACAGGTCTTCAGCCTCAAGTCACCCCATGATCAGGGTTCTGTTACTAGGATAGATAAAGTATTCAAGGTTTGGGTTCAGCATCCTATAGATGCTGATGTTAGGAACCTAAAGGAGAGATTGGAGTATAAAATTTATTCCTGGCATAGGAGAAAGTGAAGAAAAGGAAAATCCAAGTACTGAAGAGAGCAGGTAACACTTTCCCAATACAACTTCAGGACAATAGGGAAAATCCCACACCCAGCAATACCACCCAATCTAGTACAG
Source organism: Eubucco bourcierii (assembly GCA_013396675.1). Taxonomy (NCBI): domain Eukaryota; kingdom Metazoa; phylum Chordata; class Aves; order Piciformes; family Ramphastidae; genus Eubucco; species Eubucco bourcierii. Next base: position 779,735 of record VWZE01009124.1, on the reverse strand, counting down.
TCAGGGAAAAACAGTTTCTGGTCCTTTGGTGCCTTATAAAGTTGCCTCTCTAGTACCGTTTCACTAAAATGGTAGAACCACCAAAATTTAAACTGCTATTCTGACAATTTCCTGTTCTTTTATTCTTATGGGTTTAAAAAAAAATAAAAATCTGTTTTTCTCACTGTAGAATATTTGAAAGGACAATTTATTTGCCTGCATTTATCATTCTAATTTATTGGCTCTAATTTAGTTCAGGTTATTTTGCAATCTGCAGATTGATAACGTAACTGCAGGTAAGGAAACTTAATTTATTCAATTGCTGGTGCAAATGTCAGAGTTTCCTTGTTTATATGAAGGGATTTTCACTAGTGCTGCTACCTCAATTACTGATAACCACTGCCTGAATTAATATTACTCCCATTTGGACACAAGCCCGCAATTTTTTTTGATATGTGCTTAAACAGAACACAGAGCTTTATAGTTAAATGACAGATATCTCCTTATCAGGTAATACATAAGTGTTCGAAGTCACCCCTGTGAACACATATACACTAAGACTGAAGAAATTTATCCCTGTCCTAATGGTAGGATAATTTAACTATGCACAGCTGCTGCACAGGGAAGACTTTTTTTTTTCTTTAAACCAGCAAACAGATAAATCAAAAACATAAGGGAAAAAAAAAGAGACAAAATAAGGATATGATGTTACTATACCTGTAAGAATGTATGAATATAATGCCACAGTCAAGAAAATACCACACATTAATCTAACAAGACTGAGAACGTTGGTGCTAAGACAGACCTTCTGTTTCTTAATTGGGAACAGCTCTTGCTGTAATCTATCCTTGGTCTGGACACAGATAAGAATAGTAAACTTCTAGCACAGCACTCTACTTGGTTGGGCTACAGATTTCCAGAAATATTCTTTTGGTTGTTGACTTTTGGAGATTTATATCCCACAAATTACAGACAAGCACACCCAGGTAACAGACCAGATGTTCATGAGATTTAACAAAGTTAATTGAAGCAACAACAATGCTTGGACTTTCAGACTTCAGCACTGACAGACTAAACCCAGAGCATTTAACATTAGAAGAACCACTTCAGCTTCAACCTTCACATTCTTTTTCAGGAAAAGCATTGGAGGAGGAGGGCTTCCTCCCAACCACAACTACTGAAGTACAGCAGTTGCTGTAAATTCTGCTGTGGCAAAATACAACTTCTCACACCCTTTCTACACTGTTTTTAAAAAAAAAAAAAAAAAAGAAAGAAAGAAAAGAAAAAGAAAAAAAAGTGATGGTTTTGAAATTACTATTTCACATGGCAAACTATCACATGCCAAAATAGTATGGACATCAGAAATTTACTTGGATAAAGAATGTGAGTTTGACCTTAAAATTCAAGTTTGTTTTCTCAAAATGTGGTCAAAGCCAACAGTAGAATCAATACTGGAACTGTTTCTTCCCTTCCCTTTATTTAAGGGCTGAACTGAACGGAATGAAATTGAATCCAAGGCTTTGCTAAGAAATTTGGACTCCAAATGGGAATTGTTATTTAACATGTCATCATTCATATGCCACACTGTCAGACTGGATGCTCTGTTATGAAAGAATGAGATTATTTCTAAGTTTGTTTTTTTTTTTATTCAGAGGGAAAAAAAAAAAGAAATGAAAAGAAAAAGAGTTGCAACAACTCCTCATATTATCACCACTGATTCAAGCACTGTGACTTCCATTGACGTTGCCGAAGTCAAGATTTTATACTGCACCTGCAAAGGGAGATCTTTCACAAGAAAATTCAAGTGGAGTGGAAGACCCGTGCGTGATGTTACAGTGTGGGAAAAAATCCTTCACAGATTGCATGGTTTTATAACATCCCCATCTCTTTCCCACCTCAATTTATACTGTCGGTAGCTGTTGTAGTTATCAGGGTATCCTTCCCCTGCAGCAATCCATTTTTCAAGCCCTCTGAACTGCATTTACACCTAACGCCATCTGACTTTGATGGCACAAAAGTGCCTGTGATTAAGAGCTGCAGAGTCTCTTGTCACTTCTAAGTACATTATAAAGCAAGTAGAAAGTAGAGTGTTCAGAGATGCTGCTTGCTTTCCTGTACTTCCATAATTAGTTTAAAGTACGACATCAAAGGTAAACAGAACAAGTGAAGAGGAATCTCAAAAACATTCAGTATGGAGAGTTCTATTCCTCTAAAGGTGTTGAGAAAGTCCTTCCTAAACTCACAGGCAGCAGAAGTAAGTTGGTGTTGGAATGAGAATAGAACATGTTACCTTCATCTGGTCATCATTTTGGGGTAATTCTTTAATAATCAACATCTACAAAGTAGCTATCAAAGTACTTATTTAAAGTGCAAGAAACCAGAATGGTCACAAGCAGGCTGTTCTTTCTAGATGGACAGAAAGCAGCTTGGACAGAAGTTTTTCAGAGATGAGCTTTTGCAGCTGATATACGTTGGAAGATCTTTTCATGCAGGGACTATACGAGGTGCTTCTTTCCTTGCTTTAAATCACAAAAGGAAACCACCAGCAAACAATGGCTTTAAAAAGTAGAACAAAGGATAATTCAGCTTTATATACAGAGTCTGCCTGCCTCTCCCTGTCTTTCTCTATGCATAAATGTGTATATACACAAAGAAGAGATTCCTAAAACAACACTTAATGATAATTATCCAAACTTGCTACCCAAAATGAGAACAATTCTTTTGTTACTTCAATTATCTGAAAACTTTTTTCCCTAAAAAATACCTTTCTCTCATATTTTTTTTCTCTGCCTACCCATCAGCTGGATGTATTAATCACTGCAATATATGTAATAAGCATTACACATGGGTTTCCATAATGATTCCATAACCCAGTATTTCCAGCATCTCTCTGCAAGCTGCACCCTGTGACAAAATAGATGTTGTTTGAATTGCTCTGTTTAAACAGTCTGTCGTTATGATATTGCCCCAAGCATTTTTAATCTGTCTTCCAAAGAGGACAAGAGTATCGGCTGTAAGCCACTGTAAAGCCTTTTCTACATTTAAAAGGAAAAGTTGGCGATCCAAAGTAGGGAGCATGAACACACAAAGCCTTTTGCTGTCCGCTTGCTTTTCAGCGCTCTGCACTGACCTCTACTGGTTTCTCCATCCGAGCGTTCACAAATATTAAACAGTCTAATCGAGTGAACTTCTGCACTCTCTTGCTCTAATTTAAGGGTAAAGAAAACCGTAGCCCACTCTGTCAACTTCTCCCTAGTTAAAGATCAAGAAGCAACCAAGCTTCTAACTATGTGTGGCATTTTACCTGTACTGTGTGAAACACGGCGAAAAAAAAAAATAATCATTTAATATATCCCAACAGAACACATACAGCTGCAGAGAGATACTAAAATCAGAAAACTCAATCTTAACACTTTGAGTGTATTTATGACTGAATAATTTATCACATTTGTTTTATTCAACTGCTGCCTCATGTCTGCACCATTAGCTGCTTAGTATGTAAAATCTGGTCTTGTTTTGTGCAATACACAGCCTCAGACCTATGACGAGGAGCAGAAGTATTACTGCAACCAAAATTATGAACATAAATTCATCATCTTCAGCCACCCCCATTTGACAGACTTCTGCTTCAGAGAACATGCTTGTCTCCAGAAGCTTCTTCAGAAGAAATACTTCTCTAATTAGAGCCCAGCTGGCAGCTTATCACAGCATCACAGAAACATTCCGGTTGGAAGAGAACCCCAGGATCATCAAGTCCAATCATTATCCCTACTCTACAAAGTTCACCCTTAAACCATTTCCTCAAGCACCACATCCAAACGACTTTTAAACGCATCCACAGTTGGTGGCTCAAGCATTCACCGGGCACACACCAGTGGATCAAAGTACAGCAGCAAGTTTCACACCATCAAAGTATCAATGCAAATGCTTGGCAAACTCAAATCATTACGCACTCTTACTGGGACCAGTGATGCACTTGCCACATTTTTTTGTACTATTAAATGAAGTTCAACTCATCCACTATCTGTTCACAAGAAAAAAAACCCAAATCTCTAGTTCTTTCTGTGCCTTACAGTCAGAAGCAACTCCAGTTAGTCATAAGTGAGCAAACTTTTCCATCCTCATATACCAAATAACACTTTCATTGTCAGCAGCACTCAAAACTTTCCAAGCTTAAAAGCCTATTTTTAGATTTCATCGTTATGCAAGGCTTTAGGTATGAATAAGAGTTTTGCACAGTGTTAGAACTTAAGTTCCTCTCTCTACTATGTCGGTGGCTCTAAACAATTCCACCCCTCCCCCTCAGCCTCCTTTTTTTTATGTCACCTGTACTGGCTGGAAAAACCCAGTGATTGTGGACCACAAAAACAATGAAGCTGTATTGTTCTCTTGGTATGCATAGTAAAAAGACCACATATTCTTAAATCAATTTCAGAACAGCAATATGCCTGTTATTCATGAAGCTCTTTTTGTGCAATAATGTATTTTCCTTCCATTTTTCACAAACCCACTTTAAATTCTGAACGTAAATCACTCAGAGATTCAGCATGAATCTCTAATAGTTATCTGCTGATTAAATAAATATCTTGATGCCATCTTTTTTCCCTTTTTTTTTTCCTTCTCTCCTTTAAGTCATCTTCCCCGACTTCTTGAACACTGAGATTTCTCTCCCTTCTTTCACCATCGCTAAACCTTACATCCCTATATTCTACAACTATCGGTGCTTAGAAGCAGAAGCCACACAGCAAAGACACTCTGAAGATCCGAAGGCCAGCGGAGCTCTTTCCACACCTCCGTGGAGAGGTGCCGAGTGTCGCCCCCAGCAGCATCCGCCTGTCCCCGGTGCTGACCAGCAGAGGGAGGAGAGGGGAGGAGAGGGGACCCGCGCGGACCCGCACGGCCCCGCAGCCCCTTTGTCTACAGCCAGGCAAGACTGCAAGGGACAACCTCAGCTTTAACACCTGTGATGTTAATCCATCTGACCTCACCCAGCAGCCACACTGCTAAATTGATCATTTGTTTTCTCCTTCTTACCTTTACCCAGTGATTGAGGACAGGTATCCAGGTCTCCTGGTCTTGTTGGGTTTGCCACTGCTCCAATCTTCACACTGCTGCTTTTAAGAGTTGGATGAGCAACTGGATCTGATCTGCTAATTCTGTTCTGTGTTAGAAAGAAAACATTTTGATGTTCTGCTGCTAGAATCGGGCCTCACCACAACACACCAGAGCGAGTACACAATCGTTTTGAGATTTGCAAGTCAGCCTCTTTTTTTCTGTAAGTGGGAAATAGAAAATCTTATTAAGACTTCCTAGAACTTTCAAAGAGCAGAAATCATTGATTTTCACTGAACAAGGTGTTGACTGGATCACCGTGAAACCAACTTCTGTCCAAGAGGCATTTTAAAGCACGACTTTCAGTTATCTCTGTGCAAAACATTCCACAACAGCCCCAATAACTTTTTCTCCTTACCTCTGGTATCCCAATGAGGTCACATTCTGCTAAAAACATCCTGTCAAGCTTGGTACAAAAGGCCTCCAAAGAATCAGAATGCAGAAGCTATGCAACTTGCTGACTAACTTTGCTCTGTGTTATTTACCAACCACACAAAGAAAATGCTGTCTATTCAAAACACAGTTCAAAACTCTCTTCACAGAAAGTGAGTGAACAAACAGTCCCATGTCCGATGCTGCAGTCACATCTCCCATGAGGCCCGGTGATAGCTCTGGGGCATGGGACGGAGTGACACCGCCAGCAGCCACCACAAGGCACTTTTGTAAACAAGTTGTGTGTGTGCACAGAAGAGGAGGAGCAGGAGGTGGGTGTCACTTTTTTCTCTTTCTTAACATTAAACTGCATTTGCTCTAGCATCTCTCAACAGACCTTGCCCTACTTAGTCTGCTGGGTGCTCCTGCTACAAGCCTTGCACAGTGTTTTCTTTGCTATCAGCTTTTACTTTATCCAGAAATTATCTGAAAGGAACAGCCAAAATTCATTTGCTGTCTAGACTTAAAACCCTATGGCTGGGTTAAACAGAAGTAGCTAGTTGACAGCCTTCTAGCTCCCTGACAGAAACTAATGAAGAAGCTCTGTGGCTTACCCTATTTCACACCCAGCCAAATTCAGAACACCTGTGACAAGCCTTTTGCTTTGGTTTATTAAAGAAACAAGCCTCAATTACAAAAACTGTACCCTAATTTCAAGTGTTCAGTAGTCCCATAAGTGAGAATTCTGAACCAATATTCTATCAACACTGGCACAGGTTGCCCAGGGAGGTTGTGGCTGCTCCCTCCCTGGAGGTGTTCAAGGCCAGGTTGGATGAGGCCTTGAGTGACCTATACTAGTGGGAGGTGTCCCTGCCTATGTTGGGGGTTTGGAACTAGATGATCCTTTAGGTCCCTTCCAACCTAAACCATTCTGTCATTCTATTCTATATCATTGTCTTGTAATACAATGGAATTCTTAAAGCAGTATTAGAGGAACTATGGGTTTTGTATTTCAGGTGTTCCTAAAAATCACAAACCCTCTCCACCCACTTTATCATCTTAAACCCATCGATTGTTTGAAAACTCTTATCCCACTATGCACCAAGCCACCCTTTGGCAAAGAATCAAAGAATGTTAGGGGACGGAAGGGGCCTAGTCCCAATCCCCCTGCCAGAGCAGGATGACCTACACCAGATCACACTGAAATTCATCCAGGTTGGTCTTGAATATCTCCAGAGAGGAAGATTCCACAACCCACCCTGGGTAGCCTGTTCCAAAGCAGCAGAAATGCTTTTTTTCAGCTCCCTGTAGGAACAGAAGCACCATGTAGACCCAAGTGTTTCCAGTGCTGGCCACTGGCCTCCATGCACACCATCTTGAATACCGCATGTAGCTGTGGTACCCCCAGGATATCAAGGACATCTAACTACTGGAACAAGTCCAGGAGAGATTCTATGAACCTGTGATCATTCCAAGTATGGCATAGAGGACATTTAACTGCTGATATAGTGTAGCAGCTGAACAATTCACAACTATACTTTTGTTATCCCATGAAGAAATGCAGAAAATCTTAACATATCTAACTACCTTTCATTTTCAAGTAATGAATGGTGAATGATCTTGCATTAGAACTGTCTAACCAACTCTCCAGAGTTTTAAACAGGAGTTTTACTGTTCCTCAGTACCCAATAAACACCCAGTTTTTGGTCAGTGTCTGCAGTGATTCCTCATCAAGCAATACCAACAGGTGCTTTAGCTTTTCAATTTAGATGTTAAAAAGCAAGTGAGCCAATAGGAAGCTTTTCACTGCTCTTTGTGGCTTATTTTTATTTCAAGTTTATGTTGTAAACTCTTCTCACTTACTTGAAACTATTAAAGAATAGTATACATGTATGTTCCCTCCTTCCCAATAACCTCATTGTTCCACTTGATCATAACTCAGGAGCACATTCCCTGCCTATTGAAATACTGCAGTACACAGGAGGTTGATTCTTTTCACAGTATCACTTCGAGGTCAGAAAGATTACACTGCTTGCTTTATAAGCTGGGAAGACCTCAATTACATCTTCCTCTAAAGCCTTTTCTGACCTCTAGTACCTATTTTTGAACAGACCAGAACTAGCATGCAGGAGGCTGTACATAACAGCAAAGCTGAACATTAAGCTTTCCATGTCCAAATATCTGACTGATTTTCTCTACTACTGGTCCTGGGACTAGAGTTTGAAAGGTGCACCTTGGTTTTTAGGGTAATCTATTAAATAATGTGAGTTAAAAGAATCTGAGCATTTGCAACTGTGTTCAGAACATATTCCTTTGGTGTACTATTATTAGAGAAAGAGAAAACTCCTTTTTTTGGATCAAAACCAGCAATAATTTTGGAAAAGAATGAAAAGTGAAAGTGTCACTATGTGACACAGAGGTTCATGTTGTGGGTTAATTTGAGCTGTGTGTATATTTCTTTCTGTTTCAGCATCTTTGATACACCTGAGATAAGTTGTGCTGGAAGCTCTTTTTGCCATTTGCAGTCTGACATTCCATGCCAGGCTTAATGGGTGCCCTTCAGTGAGGACCCTTTTAAGTGTTGTCCTTTCTTTGGTGCCTGAATGGAGATGAACACTTCTTTCTTCCTTTACCCATGTCTGGACTGTCAGTAGCTTCATTTGACTTTGCAAGGATTATCATGGACAACAAAGTCCAGATTAGCTTCTCAGAAGTTGCTCTCCTGTACCTCTTGCAGTCCATCAGTTCTGTAACAATACCAACGGAAGTCTGTATGTGTGCTTCTCTAAACTGACCATATACTTCTGTCTCATAGAAACTTTAAGTTTTTAAGTCAATTTGCCAAGTTTAGGTCATATGGGAGCCCATATGTGAACCAATGTATTTAACCTCAGAGACTCTTCTCTCTCTCCCCCTAACAGCCTCACCAGGAAAATGAGGCCAAGCAAGATCAGTACTAACTGTGCACAGAGAGAAGTCCTAGCTGCAGTCACCAACCTGCTGCATAATTCTCTGGGGTTGACAGGCAGAGGTGGCAAACAAAAGTGGAAGGGGGTAGAAATAAAGAAATAAAATGGAGCTTTTCGGTTATTCACCGAATATACCCAGCACTTAAATTAAAAAAAAAAAAAATTAAAAAAAAAAAAATTAAAAAATATCCAGGCAGGGTAAGTAACCAAGATTTAGTTTGGTGTCCAATAACTTCAAAAGCAATGCTGGATATCAAGCAGTCATGTGCTCCCATCAGGTGGTTTCAAAAACTAACACAAAAGACTTTTTAAAATCCCATGCTTCCTCCTTTTCCATGTAATTACCATGAGTTACAGCTCCAAGTGATGCCATGGAGAGGGGTGGTGGCAGTGAGGTGAATTTGAACAGATAAAAGCTGGGTAAACCACTCTAGTAGTCAGGCTGCTGCAGAAGTACTTAACCAGAAACAAATGCTGCTGATGCTTTTGTTCTAGTCTTTCACTGAAGCTTATTCTGCCCTTCTAATGTGTCTCCTCTAGGTTGCCTCTGCCAGGCAACTGTGCGTGTGCTCAGAGCCCCAACTGCTCTCACCACATTTATTTATTTATTTTTCAACCCAAATAAACTCTTAATGGCCTAACATAAAACATTTGGAATTTTTTTTTTTTTTTGGATGCACACTAAATAATAAAAAAGCCAGAAGCACAATAAGCCATAAGGGATTGAAAGGGGACGATTGTTCAAAGCCCTATTAAAAGGTTTGTTACTTTATTTATATATATATATATTTTTATTTTTTTTAACACCACCATTTCAAAGCCTTTTAAAGAAGGCTCCTCCTCCTCAGTTGCCTGCCAAGATAGTACTTAGCTGAGGGAGGGAGTGGCTGCTCTTTAAAAGATGATAGTATGTATTAGAGAGCAAGGGAAAGAGATACATAAAAAGGCTTTTCCAAAAAACAGTTGTCCAGATTGGCCACTGAAAAGAAACAAAAGACATGAAGATGAGGATTAAATGGAAAGATGATTAAAATATATATCTTGTAATATATACATTAAAATATACAGCACTGACAGAGAGAGAGAAGAGAGTTTTAAAACAAAACCACTTCTGTTCAGATCCTTTCAGTTACACCATTACACTAACCATGCTCCATACTTAAGCATCTGTCAGGTGGTAATTGTGAAGCACCCCACAGTAATTAACTCTGACATCCCTCTTTCATCAGGTAGGTGAGGGACAGAGACCCACTCACAGGTGGGCAGAGACCAGGTTATGCAGCTGGTTTTCGCAGGGGCTCAGAAAACTGAGATCACACCACATTACAAAGCAACAGGCCTAGAAGGGTTGCTGACAACCTCAATGCCCCTGATGTGCTGCATTATTTCACCAGATGTTTGGGCAGAAGACATCAAGGGTGGCTGAAACATCTGGAGATAGACTGAGGATTGTGCTCCCTATCCTTTCTTCTAGAAGCAAATTGATATTTGCTTCCAGGTGTCTAGCAAGTCTAGGACTCGCTCTTAGGAAACCATAGTGATCCTATTGCTTGAGAGCCTGCTCCCTCAAAACACTGCCAGTAACCAGCACTACAGATGTGATCAAAAACCCCTGGATAACTTGTGCAAAGCTGAGTAAAATCTGCCAAGAGAGGTTCTGCATTTACAATAGGGAGCCAGTGAAGTTGCTGCTGGTGCTGTGTCCATGCTGACCTTTGCTTGCTTAGATGATGGTTTGTAGCTTGCTCTGGCTACAGTTTTTCCACTCCTAGAGGTTAGGAAAGACATATCCCACTTCTGGGTATAAGAAATCATAGATTCATAGAATGGTTTGGGCTGGAAAAGACCTTGAAGATCATCTAGCTCCAAGCCCCCTGCCATAGACAGGGACACCTCCTACTAGATCATCTTGCTCAAGGCCTCATCCAGCCTGGTCTTGAACATGTCCAGGGAAGGAACAGCCACAACCTCCCTGAACAACCTGTTCCAGTGTCTCACCATACTTATTGTAAAGAATTGTTTTCTAATCCCCTTTCCCAATCTTCAGTTGGTTCCCCTCATCACATCACAGAATCACAGAATTAACCAGGTTGGAAAAGACCTCTGAGATCATTGAGGCCAACCTATCAGCTAACACCTTCTAATTAACTAAACTATGGCACTAAGTGACTCATTCAGCCTCTTGTTTAACACTTTCAGGGATGGGGATTCCACCACCTCCCTGGGCAGCCCATTCCAATGCCAATGACTTCTCCATGAAGAGCTCCTTCCTAACATCCAGCCTAAACCTGCCACAGCACAGCTTGAGGCTGTGTCCTCTTGATCTGTCCTTGGGTGCCTGGGAGAAGAGCCCAACTCCACCTGGCTACAACCTCCCTTCAGGTAGTTGCAGAGAGCAATGAGGTCTGCCCTGAGCCTCCTCTTCTGCAGGCTGCACACTCCCAGTTCCCTCAGCCTCTCCTCACAGGGTTGTGCTCCAGGCCCCTCACCAGTCTTGGTGCCCTTCTCTGGACACCTTCCAGCACCTCAACATCTCTCGAATTGAAGGGCCCAGAACTGGACACAGCACTCAAAGTATGGCCTGACCAGTGCTGAGTACAGGGGAAGCATAACCTCCATGCTCCTGCTGGCCACACTACTCCTGCTACAGGCCAGGATGCCATTTGCCTTCTTGGCCACCTGGGCACACTGCTGTCTTATGTTCAGTCGCTGTCAACCAGCACCCCCAGGCTTCTCTCTGCCTGGCTGCTCTCCAGCCACTCCAGCCAGTCACTACAAGCCCTGTTAAAAAGTCCCTTGGGCAGCTTTTTGTAGGCCCTTTTCAGGTACTGGAAAGCAGCTCTCAGGTCTCCCTCTCTAGAGCCTTCTATTCTGCAGGCTGAACCACCCCAGCTCTCTCAGTCTGGTCCCACAGGAGAGATGCCCCTACCCTGTGATCATCGTTGTGGCCCTCCTCAGGGTCCACTACAGCAAAGCTTTACCTTTCCTGCTGGGCTACAACCTGTTACATCAGCTTGTGATAATCAGAGCCATGGGGCACAGAGGTGATGCAGAAGCCTTGGAAACTTCCTGTATGAAAGGTAAGAAAGAAACGAGTGCAAAAGGATGTTTTCATTGTAGCTTGGCTGCACTGAAAGATGCACCCCTCCACATCCCTCAACTCCTGAGGTCTGCAGCTGTACAGAAAACTGTAATGACTACTGGTAACAGCATGAGCCTTCTAGAACAGGTGATCAAAAATGTGCTCTCTCTCCACTGTGAAGATCCACTTCCTTCAGTGACGCTTCAGCATGCTTTAAAACACAAGGCTGTGTGTAACTGTGCATGACTTCCCCCTAAATTTCCAGATGGGCTGCTTAAACCCATTAGGTGTCTCCAATGAATTCTGTCAGTAGAGTGTGTTCATGGTGAAGGCGATCATTTCAGAAATACACATTTTAAAAACCAGTTTGCTTTAACTGTTCTTATCACCAGACTAATCACAATCTAATTGAAACACAACATGGAAAGTGTATTTTGAAGAGCCATTAGCAGAAGAGAGACCACCTTGCTATGGGTAATCAGTGCTCCTGCCTCACTAGATGTACAGAAAACTCTCCTGAGTTTTGCAAAGGATTAAGATGATGCGATGCTGTTTCTCTCAGCTCAATGCGTTGCTTTTGAGATGAGAGAAGCTTGGGTTGCCACCCAGTGGAGGCTGGTACCAGTTTTGTACCCACTCAGCCTTGCAGGCATAATTGGAGAGCCAGAGCTGTAGCTCTCCAAATAATAGCAGAAAACAAACACCTTAATGCTTCTTGCTCATCTGGTATTCTGGTTCAGAGTATTCCATCTAGAAGTTTAAACATTTATAAATGTTAACCCAAGACTTCAGAGTCAGCTGAAATTTTGTCTAGTGCATCTGAGTGATAGTTTCTGTAGGACAAAATTAGATTGTTGAATAAACTTCCTCAGCAAATGTTGTCAGTACACCTGTTGATTGTGTTTGTATTCAGCTACATAGCAGTGATTTTATTAGCTGCTTGTGTCAATAGGCAGTTGGGTCTTCAGGACTTCTAAACCAGAAGCTATAATTAAAACCAAACCAACACAGAATCATAGAATGGTAAGGTTGGAAGCAAGCCCAAGGATCATCCAGTTTCCATCCCCCAACACAGGCAGGGGCACCTCCTGCTAGTACAGGTCACTCAAGGCCTCATCCAAACTGGCCTTGAACACCTCCAGGGAGGCAGCAGCCACAACCTCCCTGGGCAACCTGTGCCAGTGTCTCACCACCCTCACTGCAAACAACTTCCTCCTGACATCCAGTCTAAATCTCCCCTCTGCCTGTTTAAATCCATTGCTCCTTGTCCTGTCATGACAAGACCTTCTCAATAGTCCCTCCCCAGCCTTCCTGTAGCCCCCTTCAGATACTAGAAGGTTACTCTAAGGTCTACTGGAAACCTTCTCTTCTCCAGGCTGAAGAGCCCCAACTCTTGTAGCCTGTCCTCATAGCAGAGCTGCTGCAGCCCTCTCAGCATCTTTGTTGCCTTCTCTGGACTGCTCCAACAGTTCCATATCCTTCCTGTGCTGAGGGCTCCAGAACTGAACTTAGTACTCTCCAGATGGGATCTGACAAGAGCAGACTAAAGGGGGAGAATCCCCTCCCTTGCCCTGCTGCCCACACTGCTCTTGCTGCAGTCCAGGACTCTGTTGGCTGTCTGGGCTGCATGCACACACTGCAGGCTCAACATATTTAAGAACAAAGGAAAACAAAAATTTCACAAGCCTTTCTTAGCTATCTGAGACAGGTTGGGTTTTTTCAAGCTTTAACACATCTGTGTTGCAAGTGCAAAGCAAAGACACCCGATGTGGTGTTTGGTGCAGCAACCTTTGAAACAGAAGTCCTCTGAGGAACGTTACAAAGACATTAGAGCAATCTGCCTACAAACCACTTTGGTCCAAACCAGGATGACAGGGTTTGTAAAGCAAGATAGAAACCAAACTCTTCTTTCTATGAGAAACTGGAGATGTTTATATAAATTAGACTTTAAAAGTGGGGCTGAACACAATACAAGAAAACAAAGGGTTCAAAGTTACCCCTATAATCACCAAGTTTCTTTTTGAAGGACAGCACAGAAGAAGTTTAGGGAGCTGAATTCCACCCCAAATTTTAGCTGTCATTGCACCCCTAGGGGAACCCTTACGAGTTCAATGAAAATCACATACAAACTGAGCGTTAGAAAATTAATAGCAAAGGGCAAATGTGGAATCAGGAGAGGCTGTGCCCTTTTCCAAGAGTTCTGCTAGGACTGACAACTTCTGGTCAAAATACTTTGTTGCCACAAGAGGGAGACCCAGGCACAGGATTTCGCCTCTGAAACCTGGAGAGAGCCTTAGCATCCCTAAGTGACTTCTGCCAGGACTCACCTAACCCGTTTGCTTTCATGAACACAGAGGCAGCTCTGCAACTGAGGAGGTTGGCACAGAGTACTTCCTACTCTGCACCAGCAAATTAAGGAAAACAGACTTAAAAGTCAGGAACGTTAGAATTTCACTAAGGTACACAGAAAAAAAATATACAAGGAAAATCCAAGCAGCATTCCAAGGAAATAATGCCTAAAATGAATTTCTGAACTTTTCTCAGAGATGAGTTAGTCCTAGAAATTTGGATGTGGAGAAGATGAGCTTCCATTAAACTCATCTTGCTATTGCATAAACTAGATTAGTTATGGGATCGGTGATTTATTTTACCAGATTAGTTATGGGATCAGTGATTTATTTTAACCACAAGGGGAAATATTTTAAACTGTCATGATAATACAGAATGTTTTTGTAGCTGTCAGAGAAAAGAAGTTCAGCTAGGTGGGTGATGCTGTTTTGTATGAATATAGGTATCACCTTTCACAGTTAGTCATCCATTTGTGCACATACTTCTTTTAACGTAACAGCTTTCAATTACCACAAATAAGGAACACCCTCTCAGAATGTGGATGTCCTTAAATCTGATTTGGACCAAGGCAGTGCCTTGAAATTAGTTTCTCAGTCACATTTGTAGCTGGACTGCTCTGAGCTACCAATCCAATCAAATCCAGCATTATTTTTTCTTCAGGACTACAGCATCTTGGCTTTGTTAAATACCTCACAAACTGGATTAAAAGTGGCTACCATGAAGCATTTGCAAAACAGCACTGATAGGGAAATAAACCAAGATAAAGAAGCACTAGGGTATTGGACAGCGTTGTTCACAGCAATAAATGAATGTAAACAATTAATTTATCACTGGTACTATGCAAGGATCAACTAGAGAGCTCACCTGGTCAGGCAGCTGTTGAAACTCTTACCTGAGCAATTTATAGCAACCTAAACTGATGAAAGAACAGGACAGGCAAGGAAAACAGAATGCAGATTGAAAGAAGGAAAGTCAGAAAGTCAGACAAGTACTGCTCATGTGAACTATTCAGAAACTACTTCAGTAATTAGCACAGAGTTTAAAAACCTTAAAATTAGTTTAAATTCCCCCGTTCTTCAAGAGAATACTTGCTTTAAAAATGATACTTGCTTTAAAAATCAGTCTACAGCTAACACTGTTCAATACTTCTATGTTTGACCACATAACAAAATCAGTTTTCCTTGTGTATAATTTCAACACAGAAACTCACCTTCATTTTATAGGTCAAAAGCAAGAGATGTGAGTTTCTTTATAAATGGACATAAACTCTGGAGTTCAGCTTGTTCTCAAAGGTCCTTAGCATAATAAGTTTCCCTGCTTTTTAATACATTTGTTAACAGTTAAATAAATTGACCTCCTGGAAGAAATCCTTGTAGATTTTTGAGCTCTTTGCAGTATCATGGCAATGCATTTCAACCACACCAACAGTTACTGAAACCTGAAACTGAGTTGTTCAGAGAACTGAATGAAAAGATGTTTTGTCTTGACAGAAACATGTTAAGAGGAGCTGATGACCCATAAGGTTTCCATACTGCACCATCAGTGTAAGTGGGACTGAATATCAAGTTATAGCCAAGAAGCTATCCGCTATATGCTCAGCTGAAGACAGAAAATGGATTAGTAAAGTAGAAGCATGCTGAAGCAGCTTTAAAGGTTGTGCCAGCAGTTTATTGTAGCTTTTATATAGCTAGTTCTTGCCCACCTGCACCTGTATTTTAGACCTCAGGTTCCAGGTTTTTGCTGTAGCTGCCACTGCCTTCATTTCCATCCAGCTTGAAGAAAGTTTCCAAGGGCCTCTTCCTAAAGCTTCCTTCTAAATGCTGTCTGAGGAAATACAAAGCCAGAACAAAATACTTGTCATGCTCATTTTCAACCCAGACTAATGAATTAAATCAATTCATTTTCCCCATGTTGTGCCTATTTGTCCATGACAGTAAGAGGCAATGGATCTTTCATTCTTTATCTCAGCCCCCAAACTTCTTTGTATTATTTACCTCCCTGTCCCCAGTCCTATTAAGGAGAAGGAAGTGAGAGAGTGGCTGGGTGGGCATCTGAGAGCCCAGGTCAACTCACCACAATCACTGTTTCACTTAAGAAACATGCAGCAATCAAAATCATAGCACATCTGCAGTAGGCTTCCATGTGTCCATGCCCATCTCTTCTTTTCTCTCAGTACCTAAATGCATAGCTACTGAGCTGTGCCCAGAAAATATTACATGGCCACAAATAGTTTCCTGTGCTGGACAGACATTAAAAGTTTTCAAATAATCTAGTAAGAGAAAGTTCCCAAAATGTTATTTTAAAAGATAGTATTGAGTGAGTGACTATCTAAAGAAAAGGAAAAAAAAAACCAAAACCAACAACAAAATATAAGTAAAACTTTGGTCAGAAGTTTGATTAATCTAATTACTAGAAAACCAGATCTTTAGTGACCTATAAAACCCACATATAGCTTCTTAGGCCCTCTAACCAACCCATACATTGCAGCACAGTTATATTTATAAGAAACAGTCAGCCATCAAGATTTACTACATTAAATCCCACTAGACTGAAAGATTTCTTCTCCTTTTGAGATGGATTCACACAGCTATTCCTTGCTAACAGAGCCTGTGTAACACAGCAAAGAGGTGAGTGTGAAAGGTGCATACAAATGGCTAGCCAAAGGGAATTACACAAAACAAAGCTGCCTGAAAACATGCTTGCTCAAACCCTGGTAACATTAAGGAGGAAATGTCTATGAGGGTCAGAAATATGTAATACTATAAAGTTTTGGTATTACTTTTGGAAAGGGTATTTAGAACCTTGTAAGCATCCATTAATATTCAGGAGTATGGAGTGAGGCATAACTGCTGTACTGATGGCATTGATCCAGAATCAGTCCATTGATTTCCACTTAACTCTACAACTTCAATTTATCAGAACATATTTAGTTCCTGATTTGTTTTAAACCACGAGTTGATTATTTTCTATAACTTCTCATGTGAAGAGAAGAACCTGAACACAATTACTGGGCAATCCCCATATGCTAAATGATTCAGATGTGATTCAGCTGCTCCATGTGTGTATATAAACAGGTTTAGTTAAAAGAGGACCTGACACTCTGGGATAGATGATAGCAGACTGAGTCAAGACACTAGAGCAGGAAATACTGTAGCATTATTCTCTATTTCTGTGGTCAGGGCAAAATGCTAGACCTTGAGTAGCCTAAATTCAGACACTTCAGGCTCCTTGGCTGACTTCAGTCTTGTTTCTCTGTGGCACAGTCTTGTCCTGTGATCTGAAGATGGCAAGAATTATATTTCCTGCAAGGATCGAGCTTGACCTTGGCTGTAGACCTGTTTTAACTTCTTACCAGAAGACTGTCCCTTCTTCACTCAGCAGAAATTTAGCACTCAGGACACACTCTTAACCCTATCCCCCTGTAGCCCCAGAAAAAAGAGCAAAACTAAAACAGATCTAAAGATCAAAAGCAAATCCCAATCACAGGAGGAGGAATGAAAGAAGAAAAAATAAAAAATCTAGAGCAAATTGTCTATTAATAATATACTAATGAAAAGCAGCTGATACTTCAAATGCTTTAGAAGTCAGACAATCAGGACCAGTAAGCACTGAATTGGTGTCCTCCCACACACAGAGTAGTGAAAGTCCTCAGATTTACACTGTCAGTAGCAAAACAGGAGTGAAGGGTTTGTGTGCCCTTTGGAGGCAAAGAGGGAAGAGAGATCTTAACTCTGTATTATTGAGTACAGTTATCCAGTTAACTAATAGATATTAATAAATCTATTCTCTTCATTTCAGACTTGGCACCATTTCTATCTATTGCTCACCCTGTTAGCACAGCAGCTCTGAGGCAGTGTGATTTTGAGCTAACAGACAGTGACAGCCACTGTAGACTTACTAACAAGTCCCAGTAAACAAACTGCTGGTGGTGAGAGCAACAGAGGCAGACTTTGATGAAAGGGGTTAGGGCTGAACCTAAGAATAATAGCAGAGGCAGGGAATTAACATCTTTTTAATCATGACCCCAATTACAACTCAAGACAAATGACATCTTGTAACACAACAGCTGGTACCAAGCGTGGCTGCTTTAAATTTCACTCCATAGGAGCTGGCAATGATTTCTGGGCTTCACAACAGCAGTTATTGATTTCTTGCTTTGTGATAAACCTCTCTGAAGTTGAGACACCGTAAAGACATTTACATTTACATTAATATGGGCAGGTAATAACGCCATTAAGAATACATTAAGAAATGTAGACTTTCTTATGCCATGAAGAATACATTAAGGCATATGGAAAACAGAGTGGATCACGTTGGATTAATAGACAGCCATGTTCAGTGCTTTCATAAAGTATGTAGGGCAATTTCTTTGGCATATTTGCCCAGAGAGACACTTACAAACGCAAGTGACTGAACAACACTAGGTTCTCAGGTGCTAAAAGATAGTTTTCTTATTTTTCCTGCATTTGTGAACTTTTATTTTAATGAGAAAATCACAAATTACTCACACACATGGAGCTATTCTAGTCATCTAGGTAGTACACTCTGGGCCCTCAGTAGAAACCCTTCAAGACTTTCTACATGACATAACCCCTTCTGGAGTCCTGTGTGCAGTTCTGGAGCCCCCAGCACAGGAAGGACATGGAAGTGTTGGAGCCAGTCCAGAGGAGGTCACAAAGATGCTCAAAGGGCTGCAGCAGCTCTGCTCTGAGGACAGGCTACAAGAGTTTGGGCTCTTCAGCCTGGAGAAGAGAAGGCTTCCAGGAGACCTTAGAGTAGCCTTCCAGTATCTGAAGGGGGCTACAGGAAGGCTGGGGAGGGACTATTGACAAGGTCTTGCAATGACAGGACAAGGGGCAACGGGTTTAAACTGGCAAAGGGGAGATTTAGACTGGATGTTAGGAGGAAGTTGTTTGTAGTGAGGGTGATGAGACACTGGCACAGGTTGCCCAGGGAGGTTGTGGTTGCTCTCTCCCTGAAGGTGTTCAGGGCCAGGTTGGAGGAGGCCTTGAGTGACCTGTACTAGTGGGAGGTGTCCCTTCCTACGGCACAGGGTTGGAACTGAATGAGCTTTGAGGTCTCTTCCAACCTTAGTATTCTATGATTCTATGATCACTAGTTTTCAGGCCAAGCCCTATTTCTTAAAGTAAAATATCAGTGATTTTTAAATATTTTTTTCTGTCAACTGAGATCTATTTTATCCTCTTGTTACACATACACGTTTGTTGAAGGCAGCAGGCACATCAGACCTGTCAGCATTTAGCTCATTGTGTCATGTGCTGCACCTTCTGTGTGTGTGCAAATGATTTTTGAAAGCACACAGCCAGACCATGGATGAGACTGCAGATTTCCTTTAAAAGCAATGCTCAACCCCCAAAGAGCAATCCCTTTATGTCATAGTTTACAATTTGTGCCACCTTCAACAACCAATTTGTGATGAGAGGCTTGGTTCAGACTAGTACCAAAAGCACATATGGGTACGGATTTATTTCTCTCCTTACACACAGAGGCTTTCAGCTAGCTAAAGAATAGTAAATTTCTGTCTCAGAATTATTGTTATAGATGGCTCATGTTAGAATGATGTATTTATGTATAAACACATATGGCACTACATATAAACATACATGGGATGCATTCAAATCAAGTTTTAAGGAAATATTCAAAACAAGCTTTTGCTTAAACCTCATGATATTTACTGAGCAAGAAATAATGACAAGGCTAATTGGATGCCTAAGATTAATGCTTTTAGTTACTGCCTGGAAAATGTATAAATGATGTAGTTATGGCTAATCATAGTAAAACACTTAAAAAGTGAACAAGTGAACAAGAACTGCCTCTAGGTCCTGAAGAAACAAAAAGGAGCTTTGCCAAATTCAGCTGATGGCATGCAGAACACAGAAAACTTGGTTATATCCACAAGACTATTTATTTATGGTCTGCAAAGATAAGCTGCAGAGATCTACAGTTCATGCAACTCTGCTTTATTTCTTCCTGTCCTGATCAACTGAGTTGTCATGAAGGAAGAACAAGCCCAGAAGTCCCAGAAAGGAAATCCAGAAGTAATTTTTAGTTACTTGTTTGCTTTATTTTATGTAAGAGAATCCTGTACTGCTTCTCTGCCTCTGCTAAGCCTAGTCAGAGAACTGATGAACCTGAAGGATAAGCTATCCTCCTCATCACATCTAAGCATCTTTTTAAACCCAGAAACAACAAAACCCAACCAACAACATGTGAAAAAATGGTCTGACAGCTCCCCATTTTGGTAAAAGCTCTAAGCTTCCAGTCAGCTGGAGCTTGATGCTTAAGTAAGGCAAATATCTACACATTGGTTTATCCCAAGCACAAATAAGAGACATCACAGACTAAGGGTGAGGTTAGAGGTGCTCTTATTCTTGACAAAACCAGGTTATTCCAAGCACAGCTTTGCAGAGACCCATGGCATCATGCCACAAGCATCCTAGTAATTTACAGAAAATTGAAACACGTTTCAGATATAGAGAAATACCAAATCAGTCATTTATCTGTTACTATGTGTTAAAAAACACTATTACTGATAATTCAACTGAAAACTGATTGAAAGCAGTCTACACAACCTACAAATACTCTGTCACAAAGGACTTGACAAAGCAATGGATTGAGAGACATTTTGAGCACTTTTCTGAAGAGATCCACAAATAAAATTTAGACCCCAAGTGTGGAGAAAATATTTTTAATTTCTCAAACTATTTGAAGCAAAATTCATCCTCTTTGGCTGTCCACAAATATTCTTGTGGGGCTGCAGCAGAGTGACAACAGCAACTTGAGACAGTCATTCATTTCACGTTTGAAAATCTTTCTCTTCAATTTCAGCTCACACTGGCTGAAGCACTGCCTCAATTCCAACAGGAAGGTTTCTGCTCTTACACAAACTTAATCAAAGCAAGTGCAGCTTTCCTTCAGTGATATCCAAGGAGGAAGTTACCACTCCAGCACCACAGGTCATGTGTTCATGTTTTATTATCTAAGAAAAAACAGATCCCCCCATCTCCTATCTGGATCTACATAACACTTTCCAGTTATAACTGTCTACAAAATCAAAACACTTAGAGTTTGTCACTTCATTATAAAATAATTCAATTGCTGTTTAACATGAACTGTTATTTCTCTAGCATTCCCCCCTTGTTACCATCATCCCCGCTTTACCACTCACAGTAACACCATTTCACATTAAATTGCTTTTGCTTTAAAAATAAAACACTTCTTAAAAATAACTCTTACTTGTTAGAAGTTAGGAAATCAGCTCCAAGGACACAGTGATACTATGCAGAAGGAAGGTTGATAATGACAAACTTTTGAAGGACTCTGATCTTAAAACCTAACCCACACAGAGAAAAGTTTCCACAAACTTTGAACTCATGTGACAAACTTCATCCTCAGCAGTAGCTTCTCCTTTTTTTTCATGTAGTCATATTCAAAACTTCCACTCCCATGTACACAGATTACTGTGTACAGGTTACTTTGCATTCACTTCCTCCTTGCAATCTTCATTGTTTACTTGTAGTCTTCCAGCCCTTCAAATAGTTAGATACACCAATGCAGTTGTTAAAGGAACTCCAGCACACACAGACCACTTGAGACACACACACCCCACCTGAGTCACTCCTGCCAGGACTGTGGTCATTTCTCACTGGACAGCTCCAGTGAGCTGACAGGTACCCATTTTGACACCTTTCTCACACACATTCTCAATCTCAGTTGCTTCTCTTTTCCTCAGGTTCAGCCCTGGTTTTCCTTCAGCAGAGTCTCTAAACACAAACTTTTAGGTGAACCTGCAGGATAAGCTATACCACATCTACATCCCCACACACACCCACACTTAGCCCAGGTGCTCTAAGAATATTTTTTATTTAAAATTGTTTTTAAAAATTAAAATGTTAAAGAAAAAAACAATCAAACAAGCAAAACTCATTTAAAAAAAAATAATCTAAAAACACATTAAAAAACACCACCAAAATAATACCACATGAAAAAACTATTCTCCCTCTCAGGTCCTCTAAGCATATTTCAAATCCAGTAAGAACAACAAGCAACCAATAACATATGAAAAAATGGTCTTTTAGCTCCCTGTTTAGGTAAAAGCTTTAGGTTTCCAGTCAGCTGGAGTTTGATACTTAATCCAGGTAAATATCTACACGGTCACTTACTCCAGCACAACAGAAGATGTCACAAATTAAGGGCCAGGTTGGAGATGCTTTCATTCTTAACAAAACCAGGCTATCTGACAAGCAAAACTTAGCAGAAACATGTCATCCTGTCACAAGCATTCTATTTGCAGGAAATTAGAACAAACATCTCGGCTTTTGAGAAATACTAAAGACCCTTACTCTATAGTCTTCCAATCTCTTCCTAATTACAGAACAGCATTAAAAGAATGTCTACAGTAACAAGGTACTAGTTAAAAATGCAGGGACCAAACTTATCTGAGGAACAATCATGTTGCACAGTTCTGTCAAATGCACACTTTTGGAGGAAATTGGGAAGAGAAAACTGCTCAAACTTCTCAGACTTCATCAAACAGGAGATGAACCTACAAGATAATGAAAGGAACATTTTGGAAGCCTGGAGACCAGGACCAGAGTGAGCTGATGTGTAACAACTCACTGCGAGACATGCACTTGGGAGGTTGAAAAGCTCAACATGAGTCTGCACTGCAAGTGCAGCACAGACAGGAGCTGAGACCTGGGCTGCAGGAAGAACAGTGTGGTTAGCAGGGCAAGGGAGGGGATTCTGCCCCTCCACTCTGCTCTCCTCAGACCACATCAGGAGTCCTGTGTGCAGTTCTGGAGACCCCAGCACAGGAAGGACATGGAACAGTTGGAGCCAGTCCAGAGGAGGCCGCAAAGATGATCAAAGGGTTGCAGCAGCTCTGCTTGACAACAGGTTGCAAGAGTTGGGGCTCTTCAGCCTGGAGAAGAGAAGGTTTCCAGTAGACCTTAGAGTAGCATTCCAGTATCTGAAGGGGGCTACAGGAAGGCTGGGGAGGGACTATTGACAAGGTCTTGTCATGACAGGACAAGGAGCAATGGATTTAAACAGGCAGAGGGGAGATTTAGACTGGATGTTAGGAGGAAGTTGTTTGCAGTGCGGGTGGTGAGGCACTGGCACAGGTTGCCCAGGGAGGTTGTGGCTGCTCCCTCCCTGGAGGTGTTCAAGGCCAGGTTGGATGAGGCCTTGAGTGACCTGTACTAGTGGGAGGTATCCCTGCCTATGGCAAGTTGTTGGAACTAGATGATCCTTGAGGTCCCTTCCAACCTTACCATTCTATGATTTTACGTTTGAAAAACTGATTTGAAATGCAGTAACAGCAACGGCTGTCACTCCTTCACATGAGACAAAGCTTCCATCTGCTTTCTAGAACATTTGCATGAAGAGTTTTGCATTAATAGTAATTATTTGCTCAACATTTACTTCTGTAAAGCTCGTTCATAAATCATGTTGTGCAGCATGATTAAGGTCCTGGTGTAGTGCTGGTTGAATGATCCCTGACATAACACTCAGTGGAAATAAGCATTGGGTGGGGGGGAAAACAAACAACAACACACTCAGCCTTCTGAGTAAGACTACTGGGAATGTCTGACAGAACAAAACATGCACTTAATATTGGCAGCAGGGTAGTAGTCTGATAGCATCATTTCCAAACCTCACAAATCAAAATTGCTAGCTGCCTGTAGATTTATGGTCTGGGCATTAGTATTGGCATAGCTCACTGTTTATTCTATGTCACATGCAGTAAAGACTGTCCTGAAGTCATAAAAGGAAACAACAGTAACAGGCCTCACTGTTGCACAAAATAATAGTAAATGATATAATAATATAATAAGTGAGCACAATATAATGACAACCACATATCCAGAGTGCTAGAAGTCAATTCAAAATAGAGGGTGAACTTTTAAATTGAAGTCTGCATTCAATAGAAGTTCCTGAAAGGACACTTAAAAGTAGGAATGATATAAACTGCAGAAATAGATGAACAGAAACAACCATGCAGCTTCAAGAGTGTCAAATAAGCAAACTGCGAAACAAGAAAAGCAGTAAGTGATGTAGTGAAGTAAAAACATGCTCATGTGGTAGAGAAAGCTGCAAGTGAGGGAAGGAGCAAAAAGGTAAATCAGATGTAGATTTTGCTCTCAAAGGATAAGAGAGAAAGCAAAAACTGACAGCATAACAGAGAAACATTTAAAACCCAGATGTCCCTACACATCTTTTGAAGTGGAGCTAAACAGAGTTTATTTGTTCAGGTTTTGTGTATTCAATTTGGTTTTATTTTAAAGTAAGGATAAGTGTTTATTACTAATAACACTGAACAACTCAGGTGTGTGCATATATGGAGACAAACAGAAGCTGAAGAGATTAAGCCTTGAATTCAGAAGTTCATCGATTAACATGAACCACACATATACAAATTTAATTAAAATCACTCCTAAATTTGTTTAGGAAAAGCCTGTCTTTTAAAATTGTGAGGGGAACAAAACAAGCCTATCTGCTTGAATGTTTCTCTTCTCTAGTTTTCCCTGGAGATTTTTTTCTTGGGTTTTTCTGGGGGGTGAACTAGATCATTTCTGTAGAAGTAACTGACAGCTTCTGAAACACCTGAGCTTTTGTGGGAGTCAGAGGGAAGGGAAATGCTGTTCTGGGAGGAAGTGGCTCTGTCAGCAGCAGATTATATTCTTACTCTCTCTACCTGTACTGAACCACATAAAACAAGTCTCAAAACTGTGGATCAGCTTCTCCAATATGCTACAGCTGCCACAGAACTGCTTCTCAAAAATCCCAGAAGTAATTTTTCATAAGTGAGGAATGAAAAAAGAAAATTGTTTCCAGGCTCTTTAGAACACATTATAGCAAGTTGCATCAACTTACAAAAAGCATCTTAGGGTCATAGGATAAAAAAATACAAAATCCTCCACCCCGTTGTTAAAAGTCTTTCAGATTTTGAACAGAAATCATGATGTCAGATCAGAACCAGGAACCATCGACTTGTTACCTTGAAGAGAGAAGTAGCAGAAATACACTGGTATGAATCCCCTTGTCTTGCTGATGGGAAATTACCCTGCACAGCCCAGAAAGTACAACCACTGGTCACTGAATGGACATAGAATCATAGAGTGATCTGGGTTGGAAGAGAGCACCAAGGTCATTGAGTCCACCCCCCCTCTGCAGTCAGCAGGAGAATCCTCAAATAGATCAGGTTACTCAGAGCCCTGTTGAGCCTCACTATAAATATATGAGGGATGAGGGCCCCCAATTACTCCCTGGGCAACCTCTTCCAGTGCTACCACCCTTGTAGTAAAGAACTTGTTCCTAACATCCAATCTAAATCTGCTCTTCTCAAGCTTGAACCCGTTGCCCCTCATCCTGTCACTGCAGGCATTTGTAAACAGCTTCTCTCCATCCCTCCTGTAGGTCCCCTCCAGGTACTGGCAGGTTGCTATTACGTCCCCCCAGAGCCTCCTCCTCACCGCACTGAACACCCCCAGCTCCCTCAGCCTGGCCTCATAGCAGAGCTGCTAAAACACTCTCATCATTTTTGTGGGCCTCCTCTGGATCTGCTCCATCAGCTCCATGTCCTTCCTATAGTGAGCATGAACTCCTGGTTTTATAACTTCACTTTGAAAATGCCAGTCTAGAATTATATAACCAGAATCACAGCTAGAATCAGGTAAGCATTATTATCATTTCTAATTAAAGGACCACAAACCATCTTGGTAGCACCAACCACATAAAGCTCTTCCCTCTCATACAGGCACATTATTTCCTCTTTGAGAGAGGTGCCAACACTCTATGAAAACAGAGTAATGGAAAGGCCAAAAAACTGAGGAGATTTTTTTGAACCTTCATTTGCCTAGCCCTCCAAAATACTAATTAGATAATTTAATTGCACATTAAAAATTCTATTTAGCTCATTAAAAAGATTAAATTAAAAATAAAATCTACTAGATGATAAAATATTTCTTGTGGTTAAAATTAACACGCAACCCCCTCCACAGTCTCTAATTATTGGTACTTCATGAAAGACAAAAGGGATGCATCCTTTTGCTTGCCTACGTCAACAGATGTTGATGGGTTGGAGGAGGGCTCTGCAGCGGGACCTCGACCGCCTGCACAGATGGGCAGAGTCCAAGGGGATGGCATTCAATAAATCCAAGTGCCAGGTGCTGCACTTTGGCCACAACAACCCCATGCAGAGCTACAGGCTGGGGTGGGAGTGGCTGGAGAGTAGCCAAACAGAAAAGGATCTGGGGGTGCTGATTGACACCCACCTGAACATGAGCCAGCAGTGTGCCCAGGTGGCCAAGAAGGCCAATGGCATCCTGGCCTGCATCAGCAATAGTGTGGCCAGCAGGAGCAGGGAGGTCATTCTCCCCCTGGACTCTGCACTGCTTAGGCCACACCTTGAGTCCTGTGTCCATTTCTGGGCCCCTCAATTTAAGAAGGACATTGAGGTGCTTGAGTGTGTCCAGAGAAGGGCAACGAGGCTGGTGAGAGACCTCAAGTACAGTCCTATGGAGAGAGGCTGAGGGAGCTGGGATTGGTTAGCCTGGAGAAGAGAGAAGGTGGTTGTAGCCAGGGGGAGGGTGCTTTCTTCTCTCAGGCAAGCAGCACCAGAACAAGAGGACACAGTCTCAAGCTGCACCAGGGGAAGTTTAGGCTGGAGGTGAGGAGAAAGTTCTTGCCTGAGAGAGTCACTGACTGCTGGAATGGGCTGCCCAGGGAGGTGGTGGAGTCAGCGTCCCTGGAGGTGTTCAAGGCAGGTTTGGACGTGGCACTTGGTGCCATGGTCTGGTCTTGAGGGCTGTGGGAATGGCTTGGACTTGATGATCTTTGAAGTCTCTTTCAACCTTGGTGATACTGTGATACAGTGATACTTGACAGCAGCACCACAACAGACCTGCTGTGATCTCAGATTTACTTAAATATGTAGATGGAAGTAGTATCTGTACCCCTCCATCTTTTCTAGGTATGCATTTGGCAAACATGACCTCCATTCTTTCTACTCAGTGGCTGATGGTTCCATCACTAACTTAAAATTGAGAGGGAATTAACTCTCTCCGCAGCCCAAGAAGGGTATGAAACTCCACCACCTCTTTCCCTAAAAGTGCATCAAGGAGACAGAAAAAAGAGACATTAAATAAATGGTTTTTCACCCTTTCCCCCTCACAGCTATGTAATCTTAACTTCAGTTAGGGTTGCAGCTTCGGGTATTATCAAACAACAAGAGAGCAGAGACCCCTCATATTACTTCACTCAACTGCCCTGTGAAATGCAACTTTTTAAATACAAATTTAATGGAATCTTTATGCCACTCTGTACTGAAAAATGTTTTGCCTGACTGGTGAGTTCATGGAACTTTTTGTACTTCTGGTCTGGTCTTTTCTTATTTATGGCACATTTACCCAAGTTGCTTCTGAAGGCTACTGTGAAAATGAAGATTCTCTTCTCTAGGACAAATTCTTCACTAGGCTGTAACTTTGAACCGTTTCCCTCAGTGAAATATCACACAGAATTCCTTAGTTTAGTTTAACAACCAAATGCTCTGAGGTTCCTAATTTGGGGCTGAGATACAGACAAACTTGAGCAAGACTCTCATATTGTGGTTTTGAGAGCAGAGTTTTAGTGTCTTCTGATACAAAAATTACTGAATTCTATTTAAGGATCACAGTGATCAGAAAAGGCCTAGGATAAAACAGAAGAGTAAAATACAGTGGTAGTATGAAGTCTACCTGCTCTTAAAATTGTTACAGATATCAAGATTGCAAACACCTTAAGATTAACCTTCTGTACTATTATATATTTCAACAAGTTGAGTTTTCCTGCAAAACCTCTTAAGACACTTGAAGTGAGGCATGATTGGAAAATGAGAATAAATAAAAACAACCCAGTTTGCAAAAGGGAAGAGACACCAAGTGAGTAGAGTTCCTTTCCTTCAGTAAAGTCAGGTAGTAATTAAAACACCTGATATTCATCAATAGTCATGCAGAGAAGATATCATTAGAAAACTGATCAGAAAAGGTATAATTTGGAAACATTAGATAACACTGAAGATAAAAGGAATGGAGTTGTGTTGATTTTGAAGCAGACTGAAGCTAAGGGCTGCTTGAGAGATATGCATAACAACGTATCATGGACAATATGTATTTACATTGAATTAAAGAATTATGCATTTCCTGCTGTCAGTACAGAAAGCAGGGGCATAAACCTTAAAATACTGAATATCAACTTTCTATACCACTCCCAATGATACCACAAGCCTCTCAAACAAAATCCTATAACAGTTTGTATGGGACTAAAAATGTGATTTTCCAACATTTCTGGTGTGCACTTCAACTTTTTCTAGTTCTAAGATTGCTCCTTGGGGCATCTATTTACTTTCTTCACTATAGCATTACCAAAGATCTGCCTTTTATTCCCTGAACTCTTCACATTATAAATTATTCTAATCTCATTTCACTCATTTTCTGCTTCGTAAAGTGGGATTTGAGGTTTCTGAATTTTTCAAGATGACTGTTACTGCTGACAAAGTGTGTCTGGCACACTTCCAGCTCATTTCTTGCTCCATCAGAAACTCATTTTCTCTAATATTTCACCCTATCTGTTTCTGCCAGACTAGAACTCAGATATACTGTAGTGGAGGGGTAATTAATTACTGTGAGGTTTTTTTTATAATATTAATATTGTTTATTAATATTACATATTCAGAACTCGCAGCACCCCGAACAGCAATTTAATGATAGGTTCTTTGTATCAGTTATGGGAACTTTATATATAGGCAATACCAGGTTCTAGCAACAGCAACTAGTAAATATTTACATTAATGGAACTCAGTTGAACTGGCAGAGAAGGCTTTGCAGTTAAACACTTGCAGTCAACACTCCGCTTGCTCACTAGATGGACTCAAGGAGCTCCTTTCTGCTCATGGCAGAAGGCAATTAATGATTACAAGAGGCTTGAGGTATTTACTCACAAAAATATTATCTGACAGTACCCAAAGCTCATGGCAGGGTTGTTGTCTGTAGCCGTTAGAGGCTTTGGAGTTTCCCAGGCTTCTGGGTGATGGAGAAAAGAGACAGACAATCTCTGACCTGATCCTGGCTCTCTGGATGATCTCCAGGGCTTCCCTTCTCGGCAAGAGGCTTTCAGGTGCAGGCAGGATGTCTGTGATGAGCACTCTCAGCACAGTGTCCCGCTGGCTATGCAGGCCAATCGCGTGGAGACTTTTAGAGCCTAATCCTGGCTGCTGGAGTTCCACACAGCTCAGGATGCAATAAAGTAGCAGAAGCGTGGATACAATGGCAGAGAACAGATACAATAGTGGAGCACACATATAATAGCAGATGCACATCGTGAGGGCAGAGCGCACAATGTGCTCCCTGCTCATCTCCCTTTATTTTGATACAGCCCAAGACTACCGGGCCTTTGGACACAGAATAGCCAATCAGAATGGCAATTAGCCAAGCTTGACCATATTAGGTGAAGCCATAGGCTTGCTTTACCCTTTTAGGGCAGAACACTGCCTTGCACAAGGCAACCCTGTGTACCTTGTTTACCACAGGATTCAAAACAAGTCTGCACAGGCCGCAGTCCTCAGACTGAGTGGCTCCAGATTCTTTTGTCTTATTTCCCACAATTGCTTATCCCCAAAACAGAAGGAAGGAGAGCAGACAAACATGCCTGGGCAAGCCAGGACATGTACAAGACTGTTTTGGCCTACTTAGGCCTACCACGACATATACACAATCAATTACGTTATGCAGGAGTTCTCACCATGATGCGGGGTGCATACATTTGAAGACGAGAATGTTTCAGGTTGAAACTTAGTGGAAGTCTCACTGAAGAAATTCAACCCTCATTTTTCAACAAGGGCCAAGCCCTAGTGAGAAAATATGCAGCAAGTATGATAAACTCATTACATGAATGAATACTTATAACCTATATCTGTCGGGTTGGACACTTCTGCAACGAAGAGTGCAAGTCTTCACCTCTCTAGCAAAGAGAGGATATTTCCACTTATGATTGAGCATTCATCTTTGAATGTTCAGAATATTTAGGTATATTAAGCATATTTAGACACTGGAGTCAATAGGTGACAAGTGTTATAATGTAAGGTGTTGTAAGTTCATTTTCTCAGAATGTTTTATTGCTGATGGGCTTCTGACAAAATTCTGCAGTGCTACTGGTCCAGTATAGACTCCTCAGAGACAGCTATGAGAAACTGCAAGGCAGTTCACTCCCAACATCAGCCTTCCCAGTTGAGCACTTGTAGGATTGGCATGTAGGTAAAGGTTGCAAAGGGCACTGTGGTCTGGAGTAACACTTTGGGTCATATGTGCTCAAGAACTGGTGTACAGAGCTTGAATAAGCAAGTTGCACCAAAAATGGGATTGTTTTCACCTACCTTTGTTCTTGTGCTGTTATCTGTAACACACAGAACAGAAGCTATTTCAGCATATCAGCTTGTGTATTAGATATTTCATCCTGCGCAAGCCTGGCATTTGGAAGTTAATTGCAGAGCTACCATTAGTAGCTCCTACAACCTCTTCCACATACAGATGTTACCAAGTTTCCAAGATGGTCGTTTAGAAGAAAGTGAACAACTTTCCATACTGTGGGTAGGGCAAACTTCCAAATAAAAAAATAAGGACCTCTCTTAAAATGTGAGGTTCCCCTGCCCAAATTTGCCTTAGGTATTTACATTCTGGACAAAGCAAAGAGGTTTTTCAGAAAGGAAATTAAAGTTATTTTTATTGGAATGAAAATCATTTTGGGGCTATACAATAATGAAGGTTGCTCACAGCTCTCAGACAAGTTATTCTTCGTAAAATATTATTATTGACTTAGGCTTACTGAATGCAAGATACTTCTTAATGGCATCCACAGTAAAAGAAATTAAATCCACAGTTTATACATAAAGAAATTATTTATGATTGTCTATGTGAACAGAGCAGATCTCACAGCCAGTATAAACAGTACTATGTAAAGGAAAAAACTGGTACAACTACAGAAAACATCTGAGATGAAAAGCAATGAAAGAGAATTAGAGCAATGCTGAGTGGAGGTTATTTTTTTTTTTACTCTAAGATTCCCTAAACCACTATCATTCATTTTTATGAGCCTCGTGAAAATATGAGGTACTTACTCCAAGCACGTTAAGTAAGCATACAGGTGGCAAGGTGGTGGTTTCTCTTGCAGCAGTAGAAGCATCACAGAATGTCAAAATGTAATCCTGCTCTGTAAAACAACTACAAAAAGCAGTAGCACTTTCTTACTCTGCTTTTATCCTGAACCACTTAAAAGTAGCTTAACAGCACTTTTGGTTCTTGGTAAGATTAAGGTTCCATTGCCTGCTCGGGCTGCAAGATTTGCAATGCCACCTTCCAAGTGGACACATTGATGACTGGACTTTGTTTCTAAGGCAAGGTAATAGCATGTGCAAAAGTTCTGAACCCTATTCCTCCTCCACAGAAAAATCCTAGCCATGATATATAAGATTTATACTCAATTTTAACAATTAAATGTTTCTCTGGGTAATTGACATAAATCTTGTTAAATCATCTTAAAATGAATAGCTTCAACTCAAGTCGACAGCAAACCATCCTAGAATAGGTCATGCGCTGTGCAGAGAGACATACAGAGGACAGATCAAAATAGGCTGTTTTTTAAACCTCCTGACTTGTGGTCCAACCTCTTTAAGCACTAAAGGAAATGAACTCACACCCCAAAAGCTGCTAAATATTGAATCATTTATAAACAGTCCATTAATTCTGCCTTGGCTGTCTTGGTTTCCTGCTTTAAGCATCAGTATGCTTCTACAACACTTACCAGTCAACCAGAGAACAAGTACATAAACTACAACACAGAGAAATCACCCTGGGTCAAAAGTTAAGTCAGACAGCATAATTTCATTTTATTAATTGTTGTTTTAAGTTAAATGCATGTGGGTTTTTTTCCAAACAACTCGGTTTAATTTGATAGTTTCTTACTTTTGAGATATACCAAAAGATTGGATACCATAGCCCAGAATGGTTTAATTCCTTTGTTTCATTTTCAACAAAGTTTCAGAAGTTCCAGCTGAAAAGGGGTTTTTTATTGTCCACTAATTGGTTGGTGGGATTTGAATTTTATTAGTGAGGCAAATTATTCCTTTTTAAAAGGCTAACTGTAGTAAATCAAGGATTATCAGCGTTCTACAGTAGAACTCATACCTTGCAGGCAGTGTAATAGGAAGAGTTAATGTCTGCCCCACAGGTCGTTCCACTCTTAGTACACAAGTTTCCTGTTCATGAAAATGTTTTGTCTTTTGCCTATATGCAAAATCTGACAGCTCAACCTTCTACTTGTTTTGCATATCCAGCTGCCATTTAAGAGCCATAGAATGATAAGGTTGGAAGTGTCATCAAGGATTATCTAGTTCCAATCCCCCTGCATAGGCAGAGACACCTCCCCACTAGTACAGGTCACTCAAGTCCTCCTCCAACCTGGCCTTGAACACTTCCAGGAAGGGAGCAGCCACAACCTCCCTGAGCAACCTGTGCCAGTGTCTCACCACCCTCACTGCAAACAACTTCCTCGTGACATCAAGTTTCAGTCTCCCCTCTGCCAGTTCAAACCCATTGCTCCTTGTCCTGGCATTACAAGGCCTTGTCAATAGTCCCTCCCCAGCCTTCCTGTAGGCCCCCTTCAGATACTGGAAGGCTGCTATCAGGTCTCCTGGGAGCCTTCTCTTCTCCAGGCTGCAGAACCTCAACTCTCTCAGCCTGTCCTCATAGCAGAGCTGCTTCAGCCCTCTGATTATGGCCACCTCTGGACCTGCTCTAACACTTCAATGACCTTCCTGTGCTGAGGGGTCCAGAACTGCACATCATCATCTCCATCATAAAGGAATACCAAACAGACAACCAATAACAAAGAGATGAAGCAGAGTTGTTTGGGTTTGTTGTTTTTGTTTTGTTTTGTCTTTTTTTAAAAAAAACAAAAAAAAAAAAAAAAAGGGTTTTCCTTAATGCAATCGAACTAAACATGGTTTGGAGATGTTTTGGGGTTTTTTTTGGGGGGGAGGGGTTTGCTTGGGTTTTTTTCCTATTTATCCAGCTGCATACATTTGCAAAGTTCAAAATATTTGTGGCTGTATTTGGTTGTTGTGAATAAAGTCTAAACA
Organism: Eubucco bourcierii; assembly: GCA_013396675.1. NCBI lineage: Eukaryota > Metazoa > Chordata > Aves > Piciformes > Ramphastidae > Eubucco > Eubucco bourcierii. The sequence goes on along the minus strand of VWZE01009124.1, from coordinate 746,680 downwards.
AATATATTAGCACTTAATGGGACTTGGGGGGTGGGGAAGTGTGTTCTTCATCCAAGGTTGTGGTCAAGATTTCTACCAAGCCTGTGGCACAAGCTGGGTATTCAGAGTGTTCTCTACTGCACCAGCCAGACCCAAGCCAAGCAATGGATGAGCACCACGAGGGTTAAGACAGGCAGAAGTGGTTTCCAGTGGCTCTAAACAGCACTGAAAACTCTTTCACACTCATCACAATTACTTGAGGATCACAAACAGAGTGCCTCAGGGACTCCAAGTTGTGTTCTGGTGTATCTAAGTGAAGTTGCTGGAATTTGCTTGCAATATATATTTGTATTACAATTTCTGCTTTGTTAATTCTATCATAATGTCCATTTTAACTCTCTCAACACAAAAGCTTTCTCTGCTACTACAGACCCTAAGTTCGTGGTATGTAGCCTAGACACACAGATTTTCAGGCACGTAAGTGTAGCAGAATTCCCATCTTCTGAAATACATAGTTAAGGAATGAAGGCGTAAAAGGCAGTTTCAGTGTTTCTATTGTTCACCATTTGTAACTTCAGGTCATGTTTTGAGGCTTAATCCTGTAATCATGAAACTAGAAGCTGACCTCTGACTTCCCTATTATTGCTGAAAATATAAGTTGTGATGGTTTGGGAGTTACCTGCCCCCCAACACCCCCGGTCTATGAAAATCACCCAGACTTGACTCAGCCAGCTAGAAGTTAAGGAATGAAGCTCTATTTACAGCTTAGCACAATAAACAAGCAGATATTTATATATATATATATATACACACACACACAATATACATGAATATTTATAAGTTATAGATCATACAGAAACACAATACTCCTCCCAGAAGTCCCCAGGAGGTGCTCCAAATCACCCTTCCACCTTCTTTCCACCCCTCTGCCCTCCAATTACCCTAAAACAAGCACATGAGTGTAGACAAGAGATGCAAAACAGGAAGGTGTGAAATCACCACTAATAAACAAACACAGAACATAGTAACACACTACATCTTTCACCTCCCCCTTATGAATCAAAGGTTTTCCACTGCTAAATTCACTAATTAAAAGCCTACAAGAAGTGCTGGCAGCTTGTCACACATGTGCATCACCCTGATCAATTTATAATGCAAACAAATCACCAAGGAACACTTGTGAAACTGCCACATGCTGAGATACAGACTCCTTGTGTTGACACAACACAGGTACTGCTCTTACATCCCAATTAGGCAGCATGTTTCACTGCAATTATTGACAGATACTTTATCATTGTGGATCAGCAAGGAATGCCTTAAAGCTGAACTATTTGAAGTGTGCTAGAAGAACATTTGGAGAATGAAGAGGGATGTTTCCCCATTTCTATTAGAAGATGATGGCAAGTGTTGGTGAAATGCTGTTCTATTTTATTCAGAACAAGCACACATTAATCATCAGCAATTTATAGTCTGCATGACTAATATAATCAGTCACAAGAAAGTATATCTTCTCTCATTTAGCATTCATTCACCATATTATTTAAAATCGTCAACTCCTTTAATCAGAAATAACCTTCTTATGGAAAAAGAAAAGCTCTGACTACAAAGCAGATCCTCTTGTATCATCTTCTGATGATTATTTACTAAGTTAGGATTTTTAACCATTGTTTACTCTATAGATGGGCTATCAAACAATGTGGGGGCTGTCACGGTTTCATTTCAAGTGACTTTGGCAACAAAACAAAAATTTGAAAACATAACATTACTCCAACTCTGTTCAGCCCGGGAGCTGAACTCTGAAAGGAAAATTTGTACTTGCAGAAAAGCAAAACAAAAATTACTGGGTGCAGCAGCCAGAAAACACCACTTCTGCTGCTGTCTTGACATTAACAGAAGTTGATTTAAGTTTTTAAGGGTTTAGGAGCTGGTCTGAGAACTTTGGGTTATGGTGTAGAGGTGGTCAATTTTAGGTCCAAATCACCCCCTGGGACACATGGTTTATTAAATAGTAAAAAGACAGGGGCAGAAAATGTGAGGTACTGTGTGCTGCTGTCAGGGCTTATGTGAGCTTGAGCTTGGAAAGCCTTCACCACAAAGCAGCCCCTTTTACACTGCCTGCATCAACCAGGAGTCCAGATGAATCTCAAAGTCCTATCACTGCAGCAGTTGAGGGGAGAGCAAGAACTTTGATGAGAAATGATGACTTCATTTGAGCTTACAAGAATCATACCCCGAGAATACTCAAAGCCAGTGGATATCAGGCTTTTCCAGCCAAAGAAAAGCTTTTTCCTCTAAAGCAAACCCACCCGAGAGATGCCACTAGAGGGAGAACCAACCATACCTACTAACGTTAGGAAGCTACTCGGGGCTCAGTGATGCTACCGGCTGGCTGAGAGAGGTGGGAGCAAAAAAAATAAACCCCCTTGATTCCAGATGAAGACAGCCCTAATTCTAAAATGAAAATGCTACAACCGGTGTACGTTGAATTGTGTCAAACTTCTGGGAGAATGGTAGAGACAAAAGTAGAAGGACAAAGTTCTTTCCAGTGAGGGTGGTGAGACACTGGCACAGGCTGCCCAGGGAGGTTGTGGCTGCTCCCTCCCTGGAGGTGTTCAAGGCCAGGTTGGACAAGGCCTCGAGTGACCTGTACTAGCAGGAGGTGCCCCTGCCTGTGTTGGGGGATTGAAACTGGATGATCCTTGAGGTCCCTTCCAACCTTACCATTCTATGATTCCTATTTCCAGCCCTGTTTTTTGATCCTGCAATCCATCTCATCAGGTCAAGTGATTAGGATGATGAAGTAATTCTTCTCTTATTTTCCTATACCCACCAATATTTCTACATCTACTTCTGACTATGTGTTGGTTGCCTGATTAGAGCTAAACATAAATAAATAAATCAATCACTAAACAGCCAAATCTTTCATCTGTTTCTTTCTGGAATACCTCTTGGTGTAACTTTGCAGGTCAGAAAGCTGATGGTGAAAGGTGATTAGTGCCTCCAGGACAGAAAACTATAGCCATCAGCAGCTCCTTGTTGTTCTTAGGAAGCACTTGAGACTTGCATGTCATGGGAAACAAGAATTTGGAGTTGGAGCAACTGAGTGAAGGCAAAAAAACCCAAAAACTCTTAGTGATAGCAGTGGAAATTTATCAGGAGAGGGGGAAAAATACACTAAGTTACAATTCCTAATGGAGAGAGAATGATTAAACATCTGTTCAGTCTCCTTAAGGTCACTAAGAAGTTAAGAGGACCAGATTTCCAGGAAGCTCTTCAACAAATCAAGAAAGAGTAATGGGAAGTTAAGGATTCTTTTATATTTAGACTTTAAATTGTGTTTGCTTCCTAACTACCAATCCCACCCAGCAGAGTTAAAATTATATTCAATCGCTCTGAGTGAAAAGGAGAGAAAAACATCAAAACAAATAAAACAACCATGGTTATATCAAAGCCCTGCTGAAGGCCAACTGTTGGAGCCTCAAAAGCCAACATTTATTTCTGCTGTTCCAGTGGCAGAAAGCTGTGAGCAGCCCAGAACCTCTTCTGAAAGAGAACAATACATAAACCCTCTTCCTCTCCTGCACATTTTCCGTGCAGTTAAGTTAGCTCTTTTAAAAACTCCTTTAAGAATAGCAGTATGTCAGTTCATCATTCAATCTCTGTAAGCCAATTTTAACATCAAGTGTTATATTTTAGCATAATATTCTGAAAACCTTTCCTGACAGAAGAGTGATTTCTTGTTTAAGCATAATTTTCATTCATATGGCATATCAAGGACAAGGAGGTCATTAGGAGCAGTCAACATGGTTTTATCAAGAGGCAGTCATGTTTGACCAACCTGACAGTCTTTCAATCTACCTGGTGATGTCTTCAAGATGATGGTAGAGCAGTGGATGTGGTTTATCTTGATTTCCTTAAAGCATGAGACACTGTCTCCCTCAGCATCCTCCTGGCTAAGCTGAGGCAGTGTGGTCTGGATGATGAAGTGGTGAGGTGGATTGGAAACTGGTTGAAGGAAATAAGCCACAGAGTTGTGGCCCATGGGATGGAGTCCAGCTGGAGGCCTGTGACTAGTGGAGTGCCGCAGGGGTCAGTACTGGGAGTCACTCTGTTCAATGACCTGGGCACAGTAGGAGGCTGGAGCAAGACTGGGACAGGCTGGAGAGGTGGGCAGGAAGAAATTTAATGAAATTAAACAAAGGCAAGTGTAGAGTCTCGCACCTGGGAAAGAGCAAGCCCAGGCATCAGTACAGGTTGGGGACTGACCTGTGGGCAGGCAGTGAAAGAGAAAAGGATCTGGGGGTCCCAGTTGATGGGAGGTTGACTGTGAGCCAGCAATGTGCTCTGGTGGTCAGGAGGGGCAAAGCCATTCTGGAGTGTATTAGAAGAACAGTGGTTAGTAGGTCAAGAGAGGTTCTCCTGCCCCTCTGTTCTGCTCTGGTGAGGCTGCATCTAGAGTACTGTGTCCAGTTCTGAGCCTCCCATTTCAAGAGGGACATTGAACTGCTTGAGAGACCCCAGCACAGAACCTCTAAGATGAAGGGAATGGAACAGTTCTCTCATGAGGAGAGCCTGAGGGAACTGGGGCTGTGGCTGCCTGGAGGAGANGAAAAGGATCTGGGGGTCCCAGTTGATGGGAGGTTGACTGTGAGCCAGCAATGTGCTCTGGTGGTCAGGAGGGGCAAAGCCATTCTGGAGTGTATTAGAAGAACAGTGGTTAGTAGGTCAAGAGAGGTTCTCCTGCCCCTCTGTTCTGCTCTGGCGAGGCTGCATCTAGAGTACTGTGTCCAGTTCTGAGCCTCCCATTTCAAGAGGGACATTGAACTGCTTGAGAGAGCCCAGCACAGAACCTCAAAGATGAAGGGAATGGAACAGNCACAGAACCTCTAAGATGAAGGGAATGGAACAGTTCTCTCATGAGGAGAGCCTGAGGGAACTGGGGCTGTGGCTGCCTGGAGGAGACTGAGAGGTGACCTCATCAACGTTTATGAATATGTAAAGGTGAGTGCCAGGAGGCAGGCTGGAACCAGGCTCTGCTGGGTGATGCCCAGTGACAGGACAAGGGGCAATGGGTGGAAACTGAGGCATAGGACGTTTCATGTAAACATGAGGAGGATTTTTTCCTTTGTAGGGGTGACAGAACCCTGGAACAGGCTGCCCAGGGAGGCTGTGGAGTCTCCCTTTCCGGAGATATTCAAAACCTGCCTGAATGGATTCCAGCGTGATTTGGTATAGGACAACCTGCTCTGGCAGTGGGGTTGGACTGGATGAGCTTTCAAGGTCCCTTCCAGCCCCTGACTATCTGTGATTCTGTGATTTTTGCATTTACAAAATCATTCATGTTGAATTCCTCTCTGCACATAGATTGAAAACCATTTTAAAAACAAACAAACAAAAAATCATAAAAATGCTTTTTCTTTTAAACCTGATTCCCAAGAATGCTGATAATTTAAGAATTTAGTAAGGTGACTAACGTCTCATTCATGTTGCTTATTCAAGATAACCAAAACCTCCTGAAAAGAGAGATTTTAGCTCAGCCAACACCAAATCAGAATCCTGTGTGATTTAGGCTCACACTGACAGAAGTGTTAACCTAAAGCTGATCCAAAACAAATGTTGTATTTGTATCTCTTGCCTATTAAAACCCAAGACCGGTCACAGTAATTGTCTATTCATGCTAGTGTTGTTTCCAGAGATTTTTGGTGCTGCCTTGTGTAATCTTATTCCACAACAGCAAGAGTCGACAGTATTTATGTGCCTTTGAAATTTCATGTTTTATTTATGCCACTGCTGTATTATACTTCTGGGCTACAGTGATACCAGCCCATGGGAAAATTAAACCTTTTTGTTGAACAGACTCCAAAAATAGGTTTGGAAAGCACTACCACAAGCCATGTTTACTCAAATCTCACCCTCATTATATATATATTTCTTTTCCCCATTATTAGTAGGAACAGTGATGGATTTGGCTGCACCTGGAGCAAGGATTTCACTTTCTAATTTAAAGAATGACAAACAAGGGAAAGATTAAAAAACTATGCAAGAGAACAAGGTAACACCTTTTTGCCATTTTTTGTCTCGGTTTAGCCATTGCCAATATGGTGGACAGGGAGGGTCAGACAACTGTCAGCAAGGAACAGATGGACTCAACAATAGCAGGACATTTAAAACACTGTAGAAGATCATTAGCAAAGTGTGATGGTTTGGGAGTTCCTCAACCCCCACACTTTGTAAAATGACCCAGACTAGAACTCAGCCAGCTGGAAGTTAAAGACTGAAGCTCTATTTACAGCTCAGCACAATGTACAAGCAGAGATAGACACAATAGACAGGAATAGTTACAGAAATATACAAGTTAAAGGTAATACAGAAACACAACTCCCCTCCCAGAAATCAGAGACCCCAGGAGGGGCTCTCAACCACCCTTCCACCTTCTCCCCACCCCTGTACCTTACCCCAAGGCTTGCCTTACACACAAGGTAAATTAGGAGGATGGGCCAGGGGGGTTAGAAGGAAAGTGGTTAGTGAAAATTAATTGGCAGAGGAGCCAGAAGCTGCCAGACCACCACAGATGCTGTGCTGTGTGCCCAGAGACAGACAGAGAATGCATTGTCTATGTTTATGTTCTTTTCCCAAAACAATTTTCAGCAAGCCTATGAGTGAAGTAGACATCACCATGTTTTCCTTTCGCAGCCTAGAGTGTAATTTTATCTATTAATATACTCCAATTAGCCTCAAAACAGCATACAAAGCCAAAAGGTCTGCAGAAGAGTATTGGGGAGATAAAGACACAGACAATGAACTAGGTGACTCTTAAGAATTGCTCATCAGTTGTTGGACATTTCCTGATAACTGTGATGTGAGAGTGTTTACATTAAAGAACAAGTTGATGGGTTTAATCTAAGCCCTTCCATCAACTGAGCCGGAGATCTGAATTATCACCTACTACACAAGGATGTCAAGAGTCATATTTAAAAAAAAACCCAAAAAAAACCAAAACAAACAAACAAACAAAAAAACCTCAAGCAAGCTAAAACTGCTTTCAGAGAAGCAGGTAGAAAGTTTGAGTGCCAGACATTTGACAGTAAATTTTGAAATATTTTTTATGTTAATATTTCCATTGTTTTAGAGGTATTTCATATGACTAAATGCACAGGATGTCAAAGAATATAGACATAGAACCTTAGGAATTTTTATATGCCAGTGATATATACTGTAGTCATTGCTCTCATAATCCTGGTCATTGGATAGTAAATTATGAGTCAAACTTCTGTGTCACATACTCTGTCTCCTTGTGACTTGGAGCAATGCCATTTGTCCATTTTGAGTCAGTCTCTTCTCTATCTCCTTTGGTTATCTGGATAGGAGGAGAGCATGCTGCAATTAATGTTCTGTTGGGTGTTCTGTACAGGACACCTCTGAAATACTGAAAAATGTCAACTAAATTCTCAGGAGCATACATCTGGAGAAACTTGAGCACATATGCATAATGCCCAAGAATTCTGGACAATATACCTGCCTTAGTCAAAACCTCTGGGCTGGATGAACAAGGTCCCTTGGAGATTGTCAGACAGATTTCCTAGCTACTGCCTACAACTATATTGCTTACTAAATCCTAACCATGCAGAAGAGTATATTTCTATTATTATTCTTACTAGGAGATGGTTTTGGAACCTCACTCCTGTGAAAACTGTAAAACATTGTCTAGTTCTCAGGGTAAAATTGCTGACTAGTTTGCAAACACTTCTTGCTGTGCTTGTTCTACCTTACCTCACATCTCTCTCCTCCTCCTTGCCTGTGTTCTTGGACAGGATTAAGAAAAATGACATTTGATAAAGGATGCGGTCAAGCAAAACCGATCAAATCCCTTGTGTGCTTCATCTCAACAGCTCTTCCCTACATTTACTCCAAGTAGGATACTTTCTTTTAAGTGACCATGATCTTGCAGAGCACTTCAGATCAACTCCTATCTAACCCTTCTGCAATGATGCTATGTATGCCTACTTCTACTGAGGTAAATAGAACTTGAATTTGCCATCTCAAGGCATTATGACATGACTCATGCTCACAAGATAACTGAATCAGTGCTTCATATCCTTCACTCCAGCTGTTGAAAACCAAAAAGCATCTACTTCACATCTGTTCTTAGTAACCTCTCAGCTTAAATATTACATTTTCTGTTAAACAGTTTTATTCCAGTTTTGTTGCTTGAGGCTTCAAGATCATTTGGACATTACTTATCTTCTGAGACCCCAAATGTCCTTTATATTGATCACACCTTTATATTGGCACACTCAGAAAGTCAAATAGAGTTAAGCGCCCTGAGGATTCCATTTAATAACACCCTTTCTTGCAATCAATACTCATCTTTAAGTACTGCCAACTTTCCCTCCTCATTAGCTGGCTCCTAGACTACCAAGAATCTAACATTCTCTGTCCTACCTACCCTACTCATTCCTCTGAACAGAATGAAATTTTGGGCATAACAGCTTAGGGACATAATGAGACAAGGTTTTATAGGGAAGGTTAATATTATTAATACTAATTAATACTCACTGATCTGAGCATAGGCATAAAGGGTAAACACACAAACACTGCAACACTCACAGAATGACAGAAACATCCAGTTGGTGGTGGCAAAAACCCCTCAGGATTTCCAAGTCCAACCTAGAACCCTACTCTACAAGATTCACCTTAAACATATTCCTAAGCACCACATCCAAACCACCCACACATTCAGGGGGAAAAAAAAAACCAAACCAAAAAAACCACCACCTTCTTATTGCCCACAGAATACTGTTTGTTTGTGTGTCTCAGAACTCAACAAATACACACTTTGTCCAATGGAATATTGCACTTGTTCCACTTCTCCCTCCAAATGGCACCTCCCTTACTGCAGCACAGACTGGTAGAGCTGTTGTATCACTCTGCTACTGTCATTTGGTGGATGTAAAATTGTCCATGTGCATTTAATAACCAACAAATAGCCTCCCTGGTCCTCAATTCATATTTTTTGTTAGGAAAAACAGAATTATCCTTCATACTTTACTTCCACAGTTCCTACTACAATGAGCATCTGGAGGAGTTCAGTCTGGATGAGTCAGAACAGAGACCTCACAGCTCACTGTAACTACCTCAAGGGAGGTTGAAGCAAGGAGGGGTCAGCCTCTTCTCCTTGGTGGCAAGCAGCAGGACTAGAGGAAATGGTTACAAGTTGCACCAGGAAAGGTTTAGGTTGGTTATTAGGAAATGTTTCTTCATTGAAAGGGTTCTCAAACATTGGAGTGGTCTGCCCAGGGCAGTGTTGCAGTCACCATCCCTGCAGGTGTGCAAGCACCATGTGGACCTGGCTCCTAGGGACGTGGTTTAGTGTTGACCCTTCAGCACTAGGGTGAGGGTAGGACTGAAAGATCCTGAGAGTCTCTTGCAACCAAATATATTCTGTGGTTCTGGATGAAGAACACAAAAACTCAGAGACAAACCCAAGAAAAAAAAACTTCAAAGGCAGAGAAAGTCAATTTTGCTGTAAGGAATAAACTGTACAGTAAAGTATGAATACTTCTAGAAGTTGTTGATTCTAAGTACTTACTGCATAAATTGGGAGGTCTCAGAGCTGGGATAAACTTCATTGATACATTTATAGAACCATAGAACTTTTTTTTTTTGGAGAATGCCTCTAAGATCATTGAGTCCAATGTCAAACCAGCACTACCATGACCACTAAACCATCTCCCAAGGTACCCTGTGTACATGTTTGTTGAACTCCCTCCTCCCTGGGTAGCCTGTTCCAAAGCTTGGCCACTTATTCAGTAAAAAAGGCTTTCCTAATACCCAACCTCAACCTCCTCTGGTGCAACAGATCCACTTTTGCCAACCAGAAAGTGTATTCAAAATAACAGACTCAAGTTTTTAGTTGGGGAACCTGGTGAAATTCCTACCCCTTCCACTGAGTTTGCATTACGTGCAGAGCTATAAGAATCATAGAATGGTAAGGTTGGAAAGGACCTCAAAGATCATCTAGTTCCAACCCCCTGCCATAGGCAGGGACACCTCCCACTAGCACAGGGCACTCAAGGCCTCATCCAACCTGGCCTTGAACACCTCCAGGGAGGGAGCAGCCACAACCTCCCTGGGCAACCTGTGCCAGTGTCTCATCAGCCTCACTGCAAACAACTTCCTCCTAACACCCAGTTTCAATCTCCCCTCTGCCAGTTCAAACCCATTGCCCCTTGTCCTGGCATTTTTCCCCTCAATAATTTAGCGACGAAATCAATCTGGCAACTCAGAACTCAGCCAGGGATTAGAGCAGATCTCAGAACACCCGAGCTCAAGGGTGGCCTTCTGCTTGTCTGAACACCTTAAGCTGAGGCTGACTGAACAGCTTGTGGAGACTGTTGACAGGTCAGTCCCTCCGAACTTTCCAGGTGCTGCAGGAATTGCCATTTTTGTCAGAGCATGACATCTTGTGGACTGATGGTAGTACTACGAAAGGACTCGCTGTTCTTAACCTAAATATTACTCACGGTGAGCAAACCAGCACACGGAAAGCCTGTTTCTTTTAAAGCTGACTGGCTCGTATACACAGCTGTCATTTCTTCGGGGATGAAAAGCACTGCAAAGGATAAGCTTGTGGGAAGGGAGATGCATAGGCAAAGCCTATGTAATGTACAGGCACTGAGCCCGGGAGTGGCTGCGTGCAGGGCTCAGGAGAAAAGAGCACCTTTGGTCGCTCTGCACCTCACTGGCAAGGAGCAGGCTGTCAAGACTGCCTCACTGCTGTCTTCAGTCTCCTTTTTTTCCCCCCCCCCCCTTAACCAGCCTTCTGGCAAGCAGTTGGCAAAAGGGATAAGGATCTCTGGACATGTTGCCTGGCAAGCAGGTGGTAGGTCTCTTTCCAAACCTCTGAAGAATGGGAAAGGACAGACAGCATTGAAGAGATTAAGGGTTTGGGTTTTTCTTTCCCTTCATTGCTAAAAATGGAGAGCCTTCAGGATTATTTTAAGGTTCAGAGCATGACTAAAAAGCTTGCTTACAAGACACATGAGCTTGCCTGGTTGTATCACTGGCTCACATCACTACCTCCTGATTAACAGTAATGGAAAAAATCTGTCTTCATCATTAAGCCTCTGACTACATTTGAATGCATCCCTATCCACACCTCCTGTAAATCTTTCATGAGTGACATACCAAGAAAAAAACTGCTTCTTTATTGGAAATAACCAGGCAGCACCCAGTTCAGTAGAAAAGCTGATCTATACAAAATCTGTGTCATGTTGGTCTGTTGGTTTTATTTTTCCTGCTGGAACTGAGTCCAGTAGCTTTAGAAAAGCTGACTCTTTACCCTCACATCCCCTTTGCTGCTTTTTCATTTTGCACACAGTGCCTCCAATATATTTCCTCTGTTCTAAGCTACCTATTTAGCCCTTCAAATGCAAGAACATGCCGTTCCAAATGGGAAAATATTATGAAACGTAAATATGGACAAGGGAAAGGAGGTCGTATCTTACAAAAGAACCACAAAACAATCACTCCTATTTTTTAGATCATACTGCAAAAGTAAAACAGTTATCCTGTACAGCTGCATCCCACTGAAACTTTGAAACACCACCATTTGTCAGGGTGGGTGACTGAAATATTGTCTTTAAACTTCTCGTTCATAGTTGAACTTACCTTTATAATTTTGACTGAGCAGAGAAATGCCAAAGCACTCTGCAAGCTTGGAAAGAGTTTCCTATTCCAATTTTATGAATTTGAAAGGTGAAAGTTTTGGCCTGGTATATAATAACCTCTAGATCCCTAGTCTAAACAAAAGGGAAATTCTAAAGCTTTTTATTCCTCACTTCAATTTCTTTTCCTAATGAAAAGATTCATCAGCTTAAAAATGACTTTCAAGTTGAAGGCCCCGCAAGTACAGAGCAAATGCTGCAAAATCAGGATAAGATTAGGGGTAAGATCCAACCCAAGATTAAAGACCTTATTGGTAGTGACTATATCTCCACTGTACTGGAAGCCATCATGTACCAAAAAAAGCCAAATTCAGCTGTTAATCTCAAACTGAATCCCCTGATGTAGTGAACACATAGAAAAAAGATGTGCATCTTGCTAAGTAACCACCTATGTTACACCAGTTTGCAGACACCCAGAGTCAAGATGAACAAAAAAAAAAAAAAAATCACCAGACTATTTAAGTACAACAGTAGAGTTAGGTTTGATTATGAAAAGGGAAAAAAATTATTGTCAAGGACATGCTACCAAAAATAATTGTACTCAGTTGAATTTGCCCCACGTGGCACACTAAGCCTGGCACAGACAAGTATGAACATAAGGGGAGCTTGGAATGATGACTCAAATACTAAATCTAACCTTCAATGGAATCCACCAGATTCACAGACTCAATAGCTGAGCTTTGGAGACCAGGGGGGGAAAACAAACCTTTTTCCAGTATTTGCAAACCCAAAATGTTATATAATCCCTGTGATCCTTTGCCTGAACCATGCCTTCTAGTTCTCAAATAATTGCTTAAGGAAGACAAGAAAAGGAACAGAAATATCATATCCCATAGCTTATTCAGGTATTTACTAGCAGACAGCTGAAAGTGCAATTCTTGTGTCTATATAAAAAGCAGTGATAATGATTTAGGAATCAGTGAAATGATAAAAAGGAAAAATATTAAGCAATAATTGATCAGTAATCATTAAAAAAGAGAGAACAGTGCAGTTCAAACTTCAGATTTCTTCTCTCAACCTTTTCTTGCTTTAAATTCCCACTGATCGTTACTTTAAAAATAGATTTATTTATTTTTTTAAAGAAGCAAACATAGCTTTCTAGGACTACAAAGAAAGTGATTGCTGTAACACAAGGACAAGACTCTGCCTGCATTCAAGCAATAGACCTTAAGTATTGCAGTAGGTCAGGAGTATCATATCAATCCTTTTTCTCCAAAAAAAGAAAGTAGTTAAATGATGTAGACCTCTTCTGTCTGACAGAAGTGGTCAGAAATGACAAAACTATCTTCATGATTTTTCACAAATTAGTTTAACCACTCCCACATGTTACCAAACAAGCCAATTTTTTTGTTTGTTTGGGTGAAAAAACAAAATTGTATGAGCAATTTAAGGCTTCATAAGGAAACAAACATGTTTTACACCAAAGTCACTTTGTGATTAAACCATTTAGTCCTAATAGTTTGGTTTTAAAATCAGGTCTGAACTACCTTAGGAGGGAATGTGGTTCTGTTAAGAGGACACAGAGCAGGCTTGAGTTGTTACAAAAGATGTAAACAAACTGGATAAAGTCCAGAGAAGTGTAATAAAAATGATAAGAGGTGCAGAAAACGGCCTATGAGGGAAGGTTGGAATAATGGAGCTTGTTTAGTCTAGAGGAGTAAGGTCTGAAGTGGGACATGATCATAGACTTTAAATATGCATAATGCCCTTTCTCTAGAAGGCAAGTATTGACTCTTGTCTATGTTTGCCAGGGACAGTGCAAGCAGTGTTTTACAAAGTTTGCAACAAAAGGAAATTCAAGTTCCATATTAAGGACAGCCCTCCAACTAGAGCTAGCTAAGTTTCAGGATTCTTGGTCTGGAGAAGTTCCAAAAGGCTTTTCAAGAGTTAATTGAAGTTTTGGACACTAAAAGCAGCACTGTAAAAATTCATAGCATTAAGACAAAGGACAATCCGTCAAGAAGGATTAAATATGTTATAGTTTATCTCAGAGAAAACTTTCTCATAGTTGCTTTAAGATTCTATTAAACAATTAAAACCAGTCTTAACTGCTCAGAAAACTTGGAAAGGTTCCAAATGATCTGGGAAAGTCTTTCTAATGCTTGCTTAAATATGATAGGATTTCTCCATGCGTGGCACATTTTACCCCTTATTCACCCAAATATTTGGTATATGGCAACTGACACGGCAGGGCTCTTTAATGTACACTTAGAAGTGGACCCCTTCAATGCAAAAGGGTAGTCTCTATTTTTCAATAATATTTCCCTCCAGGCCACAACCTGAACATTAACAGAACTGCAGAAGTTATCCGTTAAAATGTGATTAATTATCTTACAAACACAGCAGCTGTACACAAAAAGTGATCTTCTTTGGAAAGAAGAAAAAAGATGCTCTAAGTGCAATTGCACACACAACCCCTGCTCATTATATGAAGCAATGTGTAGAAATCATGGATGGATTATTAAATTCTTATACTAAAAGTTGTTTGGTTTTTTTTTTTTTTTCAGTTTATTCATGAAGATATTAAATTTACCTGGCTTCAAAAGCTTCTCTCCTCTCTAAGTAGCTGGTAGAGGTAATGTATCCATAACCATACTTGAAAACACACACACAGAGATTCCCTAAATCCAGGTAAGAAAAAGAATCAAAAGGTTTTGTGTAACACAAACATTTTCTGTCTTCTCCCCAGAAACTGTTTATATTAATCTCAGCTGAAGAGGAAACAAAGGTGTCTGAAGTAAGTTTAAATGTTAGCTGCTGTCCTAAATAGGCACTACATAAATGATCCCTGTCTATTAAACACACCACCAAGAAGTAAAATGATATATTCTGAACACGACTGCATGATGAACATTTCACAACTATAAACCAATTCAAACATCTTTTCACCCTGTCAAACCTGGTGGAGAGGGGGAAAAAAAGTAATTTTCAGTATCCAATTTAAGCGTTCAAATAGATTTTTTTTACACTTAATATGGATATTATCCTTGGAAAGACAGCCTAGCATCAGAAAGATGTTAAAACACAGAATAGGGCTGCTAGGATAACAGTTGTGGATATCAATAGTATAAGATAATATGCCAAGGTAACACTTCTGCACACTAATATTTATTACAGTTGGCTGCCTGCAGGAGGAATAAGTTTTCTATTTGGAGTTTTGATCATGGACACAGAAGCCAGAGTTAGAATTAGCCATTTATGATAAATACTCCAAGTGTGACTTGCACTATCCAAATGTTCCCAAGTAGGACAACATTCATTATATGAGAAAATCTGCCCATAAACCTGTCTGGAATGCAGCTACCCTTGGATTGTTTCCACAAGTGAGGTTAAAGGTTTAGATTGGACATTAGGAAAAGTTCCTTTGCTGAAAGGGTTGTGAGGTGCCGGCACAGGCTGCTCTGGGGAAGTGGAGGAGTCCCCACCCTGATGATATTCTAAAGATGAGAACAATTGCCAGGCTAATTAGGTAGAAGATCTGTTTTCAGACTTCAGAAAAGTGACAGACCTCGAGTGTTACCGCTCAAAGTATTTCACACAGAACCATAGCATGGTAAGGTTGAAAGGGACCTCAAAGACCATCTAGTTCCAACCCCCTGCAATAGACAGGGACACCTCCCGGTAGAACATCTTCCACTTTCTTGGTCAAAGAATTGAACTGGAAATCTTTAAGTTATTGAACCGAAAGTTTAAAAGAAAGAAAAAGAAAACCACAGCATACAGCTAAAAAAAAAAAACAAAACCAAAAACTGTCACATGAACGAAAACAAAAGATACCTAACTAAATACCAGAACCCTCAATAACCTTGATTGATGTTTTCACAAAGACTGGAGCATGATTACTCAGTAAAGCTAACAAAGATAACTTCTAACTTCAGCAGCAGCAGGAAATTGCAATAGCAGCTACTATCTGGAAACTCAATTCTTTTTACAAGGAGGATTCAGGGAAGAAACTAAATTGCAAACAGATGACAGAAGTTGTCCTGTCAGTTATGCCACCCATTAGAACAGTCTGCATTTCAGGCCCTTAAAAGTGTCAAACTGTGCTGGTTTGAGGCTAATTGGAAGGTTTTAATGGAGGAAGTTATATTACAGGTTGAGAAAAGCAAACAATAGTGATGTCTGCTTCACTCATAGGCTTGCTGAGATGTATAAGAACAAGGACACAAAAATAGATAATACAGAGAGTCCTGGTCTCTCTAGCTGTGGGTTTTGTCTGCTGGCCTGTCTGCTAACCTAACTAACCTCCCTCCAAACTCACCTTGTGCATAAGGCAGACACCAGGGTAAGGTAGAGGGGTAGAAAAGAGGTGGAACGGTGGTTGGGAGCCCCTCCTGGGGTCTCTGATTTCTGGGTAGGGGATTGTGTTTCTGTATTACCTTTAATTCATATATTTCTGTAACTATTCCTGTCTATTGTTTATATTTGTGCTTGTACATTGAGCTAAGCTGTAACTAGAGCTTCAGTCCTTAACCTCCAGCTGGCTGAGTCTAGTCTGGGTGATTTTCATAGTGGGGGGGGCATGGAACTCCCAAACCATCACCCATGCCAGAGAACCTTTAGTCAGTGGACAAAAGAAGTGCTTTGGCAGTGTCATCAGTAATGTGGAGGTAGGTACAGATTCATTTTGCATGGTTTCCAGACACACATCTGCCTGTAAATAAAGGAGGAAGTGTCAATTGGCTAAAAAAGTGGACACACTAAACTACCACTGTTTTGGAAGGCTCTTAGCAGGCACAGGATATTTCAGTCATCATTAGATCATTATAGATAATCTCACTGATTCTTTGAGAATCAAAATCAGCAGACACCTAAATAGTAAATCACTCATTTTGGGAAAACCTCTCTTGCAAGGGTCCTCAGAAGCTGGGCTGGATGAGACTCTCCAAATTGCTGTTGTGCTCAGTTGTCACACACAGGTTGTCAGTCATCACCTTTGAGAGTAAACAAAGGTCTACCAAGGGCGGCCTGTGGAAATCTTCAGGGCACCCCAAAAATCCCCAGTTCCAGTGACAGTCAAGTATTTCTTGTTCAAGTGTCTAGAAGCTGTCAACTGCTTTGTCTCAATCTAGTGTCTCCTCAGTCTCTCAAACCATGTGATGAGTAGGTGAGGAGTTCCTGGGCTAGCCTCACTGTGTACGAGGTGTACCCAGCCACAACCCTGATGTCCAGCTGCACTGCAGCTATGGTTTCAGGATAGACATGAAAGTTTTGCTTGCATCACTCAACTCAAATTCTGCAGTTCTATAGCTCCTGTCACAAGTAGCACTTGGCCTTTTCACATGTGTGCTAATGCAACAGCTTAAGAATTATTGAATCTTAGGTATCTGTACTGCTTATCAAAGCATCTCAGAGTTTTTTTCAGCATTTTTTCATCTGGATTTGGGGAAAAAAATATCTTGATCATTTCCTAGGGGCAAAAACTGCATTTTCACATTTCCTAACCCGTGATAAGCAAATGCCAACTGATATGGGTTTAAACTGGCAGAGGGAAGATTTAGACTGGATGTTAGGAGGAAGTTGTTTGCAGTGAGGGTGGTGAGACACTGGCACAGGTTGCCCAGGGAGGTTGTGGCTGCTCCCTCCCTGGAGGTGTTCAAGGCCAGGTTGGATGAGGTCTTCAGTGACCTGTGCTAGTGGGAGGTGTCCCTGCCTATGGCAGGGGGTTGGAACTAGATGATCCTTGAGGTCACTTCCAACCTTATCATTCTAGGATTCTGTAAATAATAGACTGGGAAATCTTTCTAGATATACTTTGATTTAATTTCATTTCATTACAATCTTTCTTAATGTTTTCTACAAAGTGATCTACTTTTAGCTGGCAAGCAACACCCCCAAACAGCCTTTTTCAGCCAGAGACTTCAGTGGAATCCAATTTTTCCCCCTGAGCATTATGGAATTCACATTTCCTGCCTCTTTGGAAAGGTTGTAAAACCTCTTTGTGGACAAGCACAGAAAAAAAAACATCCTAAAAGTGCTTTTCTCAGAGAGTAGACTAAAACAAATGAAACCACAGGTTTGGTTAAGCAGCAGAATATCTCTGTAAATGCTCTGCTACTACATCAGAGGTCACTTGAGAAAAAAAAAATTAATCCAGTTATATTTTCTCTTCCTCTATTTATAAAGGCTTTGAGAGAAACCCTGCTAGTATGTTCTGATGGATAGAAGTGGTCAGTAGCCTATTTCTCAACAGTAAGTATCAAGAGCCTTTAAGAACATAAAGCCAGAGCTCAAGGTGAAGATTTAAAGCCAATTCTGATGTGGAATCATTAGCATTCTTTTGTTGAATTATTTGTACTGCATTGATTGTGAATTGACTGCAAGAAGATAGAGGGAAAAAAATGATTAATGAGTTAGGCACTAAAGATGAACCATGCAGTGACAGAATTCTCGATGCAATTAAAACAGTTCCAAAGTTAGACAGTGAATGGTTCAATCTCTCAGACATTCTGACCACAAACTTTCTTTCTTTGGAAATAAGGAACCCTAAACATCTGCCTTATTCTTCAAACTGAAAGAGTAAGTTGGTCATATACATCTAATCCTAATCAGATCACAAACTGCTGCACATCATTTAAGTGCTAGAGGAAAATGCAAATTTAAGCACAACTCCAAGCTGGGTGAGGAATGGCTGAGAGCAGTCCTGAGGAACAGGATCTGGGGTGATGAAAAGCTCAACATGAGCCTGCACTGCGAGTGCAGCCCAGACAGCAACTGTGTGCTGGGCTGCAGCAAGAGCAGTGTGGGCAGCAGGGCAAGGGAGGGGATTCTACCCCTTTACTCTGCTCTCCTCAGACACCACCTGGAGTCCTGTGTGCAGTTCTGGAGCCCCCAGCACAGGAAGAACATGGAAATGTTGGAACAGGTCCAGAGAGGGTCATGAAGATGCTGAGAGGGCTGCAGCAGCTCTGCTATGAGAACAACTGAGAGAGTTTGGGCTCTGCAGCCTGGAGAAGAGAAGGATTCCAGGAGACTTTGGAGTGGCTTTCCAGGATCTGAAGTGGGCTACAGGAAGGCTGGGGAGGGGCTATTGACAAGGTCTTGTAATGCCAGGACAAGGGGCAATGGGTTTGAACTGGCAGAGGGGAGATTGAAACTGGATGTTAGGAGGAAGTTGTTTGCAGTGAGGGTGGTGAGACACTGGCACAGGTTGCCCAGGGAGGTTGTGGCTGCTCCCTCTCTGGAGGTGTTCCAGGCCAGGTTGGATGAGGCCTTGAGTGCCCTGTACTAGTGGGAGGTGTCCCTGCCTATGTTGGGGTGTTGCAACTGGATGATCTATGAGGTCCCTTCCCACATTACCATTCTACAATTCTATACTACTGTTCACTTAAATATAGTTTACATTTTAGTGTAGCCTTTCTTTTGCTTTTCTTAGCTTGTCTTAAAAATAACCTGATGTCCCAGCTACAACTGCTGAAGAACATTTTTGATCATCTCAGATTTTTTTCTGAAAGACAAAAGCTTTTACCTGAAAGACCTTACCAAATCTCTTCCCTACAAGATGATCTAAAAGGCTTTGGCTCATCACTCCAGGGGTTTATTTAGACTAGATATGGCTGGGATATGTTATCATACCCATACAATTCTGGCTATTTATGTTATGGCTCCCTTTAAGCTGGAAGCACAAACTTCCTCTGCAGTTCCAGCCTTTATGCTCAGAAGGCTAATCCTTCCTCTGACTCCTTTATGGGGGTATTTACGAGGGCAAGCTCTGATTTACTACACTTTTTTGTTTGGCCTCTCTCTGATGAATGGAGAAAGAGAAGGTCATTCAGAACCTCCTTCCAAAGAGATACTGTAGGAGTTCAGAGGTATTTGGCTAGCTGAGGTGTTAGCCAGATGTGCTCTGAAAAGGGGATTTAAGGCTTGGTCTTGCAGTGCTGGCTTTCCCTGTTTCAGTGCTATAAACGTTTGGAATAGTTCACAAGGTTAGTTTGACCTCCTGTTCCTAAGCATCCAAAGAAAACAGTCATCACCTAGCACACTGAAACTGAATGGAGAAGCTGGAGAACAGTACCTGCATGCATCTTTCAATATAATACATCACCCACAACAGTTTATTAGTAAAAATAAACATTGTGCTGCTTGAAAGTTTATCTGAAATACGATTTGAAACTGCCATGCTTACTTACCTAAAGATAAAAAGCAAGAGGAATTGGCAACTATGACTGAATAGCTGTTCATTCATGGATTAGCCATGCAAATGTGAGCTTTTGAAATACATTTGCTAAGAAAACTAAAATTATTGTTTAAAAAAAAAATGCAGTTTCTGGTAAGCTTTTGCACTAGCTGCAAGCTGAATTTTCCATTCCTTTGCCAAAATATATCACTTACCTCTTCCTTAGCAGGATGTGTTGCTCCTACAGATTATCTGCCAAACTATCTGGCACATTTCCAGACCCAGGGAGACTCAAAATCTGCTAGTTAATTTTTGTGGAGCTGGCACCTATGTGTATTTGCCTGCAAAAATATGATTGCTTCCTTCCTTCATTTATTTATTTCCTGACTTTAATGGTTTTGGTTAAAACATTAGTGCAAGTGCCAGAGAAGTTATTGCTTGAAGCAAAAACTCTGACCCAGAGAATCAAATATCAAGAGGGTATTTATTTTTATGTAACTGGAAGAGAACTCTTCCTTAGGTTTAAAGTGCATACACTCTTATCCTGATACTTCACAAAGTAACTTGTAATTTCAGAAAACAAAATGCAATGCCCTGTTGAGATTATTGCATAAAAGCCACTAGCACCAACTAAAAGAAATCCTGTGCCCTGTAGAAAACACATGAGCAAAAGTTTACCTGCTTTAATACTGAAAATCTACAGCCATAGTATGGCAGTGCATTCTCCCCTTCCTAAAGGTTGGTGCCTTTTACCAGCTCAGGTGTGGTCATGGGGCCAGCACAGTAGTTAGTTTTGATGGTCAAGAACCAAGAGAGTGATGCTTCTGATAGTTGTGCAGTGCTGTCAGTGCAGTGTGGAGAGGCAGGAAGGTGAGAATGCCATGAATCAGCTATTGAGAGCCTGCTTCTGCCTCTGTCTTAGCAAAGGTAGGCTCGGTCCAAGTGCTTTTCCTCTGCAGTTGCACCTTGTAGGAGTGTGTAAGGCCAGCTGAAGATAATGAGTGAAGTCGGGGCAGGAGGGAAAAGAATAAGACCACTGTTAGGGTGTCTCAGGGCTTACAGAGAGCTAAACTCTTTACATTTGCCCTATCTGCATCTATTTCTTCATAAATTCCATGATGTTCTGATGTTACTGTCTTTTGAACAAGCTATGCAAATGTGCTCTTTCCATCTCTTACACTAGTAATGAAGTAAATTATGCTGTTTGACATGGGTAAGCTCCTAGAAATATGGTATAGCTCCTTTTTTTGTTGGGGTTTTTTTTTTTCCATTTGAGTTACAAGATCCAGGCCTCTCTGGTACTGGAATTCACATTTTCTCTGATCTATGGGAATCTTTTATGAATGTTTTCCATTATTCACCAAATATCCTGCTAAATATGTGCCCCTTTTTTTTTTTTCTTCACAGCATCAAGGTCTTAGATCACACTCCGTGCAGAGCCTGTGTTTTTTCCCTTTTGCCTCACTTCCCTAAGTGCTAACTCTTAAGGAGCACATCCATGAAAAGAAACTGACTTCCTCATAGGCCATGACCTTTCATGCATAATATAAATTCACATATTATGATTATAGTATAGCTCCAGTCACTCCAAAGCACTGCAGAGAGCTATTTGACATTATTGTATATAAAGCGAGGGCAAAGGGAGTTGAGCTACAAAGAGAACCAATTGTTTTTATTAATGCACAATTTAATAACTAATCATTTTGTTGAAGCATAACATACATCTTGGGAGCTGATGTATTTGTGTTAGACATTTGTAAATCTAACCAAGCATAAACACTTGACTTCAAAGCATTCCTGGGAGGGAATGATCATATTTTAACACNTTTTTTTAGTTGAAATGGTTATACCTGAGGCAAGAAGTGTGTTATGAAATGTGCTCCTGAATATTAATAGATATGAACATACTTTGCTTCAGCTGGCTAAAAAAATAAGAGATTAAGTAAACAGTCCAGTGATGAATATTTCTGGGACCTGAATTTTGCTGTTAAGCAGCACTTGGGAACTTGTTTTGTAAACAACCCAAGATATCCTGAAGGTTCAGCTTTTTGCATTCTCACTAGATATTGAAGCTGATATTAGATGGTATTTATAAAATTATCAACAACTGAAGACACAAAGTGACAATAATCTCTGCTTCAGATCTACATTTTGCTGAATCCAGTGTTCTCAGCAAGCACATTTGCTGTCTGAGAGTTGAGAATAAAGATTTGCTTGTTCTTAATTCTAAGATGTCTTCCTCTTACTACTCTCATGCCTGCTATTCACTACAGCAGTTCAAAAGTTTTGCTTGTTGTAGATTTTTGCACAAAACAGAAGCCCATTTATCCTATTTTCATCTTTGTAAGCTTTACCAATTCTACATTTCATTTATTCAAAGGTGGATCTGTGCCATAGGTCAGCAGTTACCAAGTATTGTTTTACCATCAGATGGATGTACAAAAACACCTTCAAGTTTTGACAAAATATCCCCAGTAAACTGACCTGGGCCTAGAACTGTCAGAACACATACAAAAGTTTAATACTATTTATGGCTAATTCATACAAATGTCTCTAAAGACTCAGGATTGGTACAAACAAATCAGTAACCTCCATAGCTGTCTATCAATTATTTCTCATTTCAGTCATTATTTATGTTTAGAGAATCAGTACTTATTAGTCTTTAGTGATGGGTGTAAAGAGTCAGACACTTGATTTCTCCTACTTTCCAGTTAGGTTGTCATTCCCTTTTGAGGAATGTGTGATTGAAATTTAGATTCAATTCAGCTAAGTTATGAAAGAAATATGCTGAAAATAGGCCTGCCAAATGAACATCATAGTACCCCTTGTTACATATGGCTTTTTTTTCAGACTCTGACTGCCCATGACCAAATACACAGTGTTCCATCCATGACTGGAGTTTGCTGCTTGTATGATCCAAAGTACAGTCCTTGCTTCAAACTACATCAGGAGCAACAAGATTTTATTTTAAAGCAAACAGAATGCTCTTCAGAACCTAACTGAAGCCCCTATAGACTCTGCACAACCATGGAAGACAGTTCAACTGGTCATCTACACACTTCCCAAGTAAATTAACCACCAGCCACATCAGATTTTAACATCATCACAGTATCACCAAGGTTGGAAGATACTTCAAAGATCATCAAGTCCAATCTGTTCCCACAGACCTCAAGACCAGACCATAGCAGCAAGTGCCACATTCAAACCCACCTTGAATACCTCCAGGGATGCTGCCACCACCTCCCTGGGCAGCCCATTCCAGCAGTCAATGACTCTCTCAGTCAAGAACTTTCTCCTCACCTCCAGCCTAAACTTCCCCTGGTGCAGCTTGAGACTGTGTCCTCTTGTTCTGGGACACTTGGGCCATCTCTATCTGTCTGGTCTGTCCATTATATAACCAAGCTAACAAAAACAGGTTGCCCAGGGAGGTTGTGGCTGCTCCCTCCCTGGAGGTGTTCAAGGCCAGGTTGGAGGAGGCCTTGAGTGACCTGTACTAGTGGGAAGTGTCCCTGCCTGTGCAGGGGGCTGGAACTAGATGATCTCTGAGGTCCCTTCCAACCTTACCATTCTATGAAAATATCTCTGGGTAGCCAGCAGAAGCAGGTAAGAGGGAGGGGCAGCAAGTGGCACTCAGCTATGGCTTACACAGGTCCCTCCATCCAAAGATGTATCACAAGCCTCGAAATAAAGTTCTACAAAAAATATTGTGCAGTTGAAGGGTCAATTGTTGGTGGATTAGCACTTAATTCCCTGGAAAAGTGACATAGGAATGAGCTCATTAACAACAATATTTGTTCCTGGAACAGGGTATAGAGACAGCTTCTCTCCTGCTGCTCAGTTTTGCTTCCCTCCTGCAGTAATTCCCCTACTCCATACATTCGATTTCCTTAGACCGTGGTGTCATCTGGCAGCAGCTGCATCTTTAGCAGCAGTTGCACCTTTAGCAGCTGTTTCTGGATGTGCCACACACAGATCCAGCCAGCACACTGTAGACCAATACCCTCTTGGAGGTCCACTTGCTTATTCTAAAGCACATTCCCCACATTCTCATTGCTTCGCTCCTCTTCGCCCATCTCCCAGCCCTCTTCCACTACACACAAGATACTACTGGAAGGCATTCTCTGAGCTCTTTGTAACCTCTTCAGGTAAAACCTGAGTTAGTTTTTGCCACTTTCCTCCTCAAATTGAGCTGACTTAGCAATATTGTCAACATCACTCCTTAGAAGTTCTTCAAAGCATTGAAAACACAACTTACTCTAGCACACAGGTCAGAAAAAAATGAACATCTCTAAAAGTGCAATTTTTGTTTAAATAGATTTATCAATTTATATTTTTCATAATAGCTTTTTTTTTTTTTAATAAAGCTATATTCAAATAGCTTTATCTACTCATTGAATTACTAACTGGAAATGGGCTACAAAAGGAGCTACATCGTCAAATGGCAAAACTCAGATTGGAAACCATTTCTCTAAGAAATCTAAATAATTCCTCATCAATGGAAAATGTGACCTTGATTTTTAATAATACAAGAAAAGAGGAAACACATCAAGACATGGAATTCAAAAGCTCTTAAAGCTTAAAAGAAAGTGATCTGATTGAGAATGTTATTTGAAAGAAGTTAACNCTTTTTTTTTTTTAATAAAGCTATATTCAAATAGCTTTATCTACTCATTGAATTACTAACTGGAAATGGGCTACAAAAGGAGCTACATCGTCAAATGGCAAAACTCAGATTGGAAACCATTTCTCTAAGAAATCTAAATAATTCCTCATCAATGGAAAATGTGACCTTGATTTTTAATAATACAAGAAAAGAGGAAACACATCAAGACATGGAATTCAAAAGCTCTTAAAGCTTAAAAGAAAGTGATCTGATTGAGAATGTTATTTGAAAGAAGTTAACAGAATGCAGATGTCTGAGGAAAAAAAAAAACAAAAAAAAAAACCTTTGCCAAGTAGATCTGATGAGCCTAATTATCTAAATTAAAGCTGTAGAAATAAACCTAGGAAACGTGCATGTGCTAACAGTCAGCAGAAGGCTGGCATACAGGGTCTCCTTGATCCTTCAAGAGCAAACAGCCACCACCACACACTCATAGAATGGCAGGGTTTGGAAGGCACCCCTGGAGATCTCATCCAAACCCCCTGCTAAAGCAGGTTCACCTCAAGAAGGTTGCACAGGAATGCTCCCAAGTAGGTTTGCAGAGTCTCCACAGGAGGAGAGTCCACTATGAAAGAAAAACCTCACTTTATTCTAACCAGGAATCTCCAAGTTCTTGCAGTTTCCCTGCTTTAGCAGATGCTTAATTCACAACATGTTTTATAAACATTGCATGGTGGCTTTGCAGAGTACTGTCTGCCTAGCATAAATAGATGACTGTCTCACATCTAAAAAGCTGTAAGTGCACGTCAGAGGAGAAAGGCTGCATGCATTTGTGACAGCAGGGAAAGCTTTTAGCTGAGCTGCAAAACATGAAGCAATACCATTTACGTTCCAGTAACGCTTCTTACTCCAGGTGTAAGGATAAATCCTATTGTCAGATACTTCTACACCACTTTGTAACACTACCTCAGGTCTGTGATCAAATGGCACATGGCTACATTTTTCATGCATGAAATACAGGGTGGTGGTAGGGGGAGGTGTTCCTTTTTCATCACTAAAAAGGGAATATTTCTTTTCCTGCAAGCACATTCAGTGCTCGCTGCTCTATTTAGCTTCACTCTGTTGCTGGTTTCCAAGCTGGGTTTGAAGCCTGTGAATTAGCCACTCTGCCGTGTGAGGGACAGTTTCCTGATGGTGGGAAAGAGATTAAAAGAATGACAGCTTTCAAGATTTAAGTGGTGCTGCAGGGTATTAAGCTCCACAAGAGAGTTTGGACATGTCAGAAGTGTCAGGTACTTTATATTCATGAACAATTTCACAAAGCAGTTGGTCGTGCTGTCCTTGCCTTCTGAAAGCCCATGGGGATGACGTGGTTACCAGTTGAAAGACTTAAGAAGTGAGCCTGTCATGGGGCTGCTAGAGAGCTCTTTGTATCAAAGTGTTTTAAGGCACACATTCCTGTAGGCATTTGCTATTAAACTGGTCAATAAAGACCACATTGAGCTTTTAGTCCAGCCCCCAAAATGGTCTTAAAATACAGAAAATTTGCATTGAAGCCCGAGGGGAAAATGCTAAGCTGGTATAAGTTAAAGCATCTCTTGCAGGATTTAACCCTCTGTAATTACAGTTGGCATAGTGGAAGGAAGCAGATTTACTACTCAGCTATCTGAAAGTGTTGCAAGGAAATAACTGCTGAACTCTTAATATTTTTCTTAGAACCATATACAGTATTTTGTTCAATTAAAATGAGAGGCAGGGTACCCTCTGTATTAGCACAGAAAATTACAAGTGGGCTTCTAGCATATGGTTGTGGCTACTCCCTTCCTGGAGGTGTTCAAGGCCAGGTTGGACAAGGCCTTGAGCAACCTGTGCTAATGGGAGGTGTCCCTGCCTATGGCAAGGCATTGGAACTAGATGATCTTTGAGGTCTCTTCCAACCTTACCACTCTATGATTCTATTCCATACTTTTTTCAGATTCCTGTCTGCAACTCTTCCATGTCATATGAAGCAATCAAGTTATTCCAGCTTGGGGCTTATTCACCATCTCTAATGGAAACTGTCCCATTTGGTGTGAAACACTTAAACACACCACACCAGCAACTCCAGATGTTATGTCACTGAATGAGTTGGGGTTTAATTTGTCCAATTAGCCTACCCCTAAGTGGAACAATTGCAAATAGAAGAGCTGAGACATACAACTGTCCACATATGACTTTGCCCTCTGCCTTGGCAATGAAGAGCATGGATTTGGCAAAGGGGAGGATGAATCATCTCAAGACACTGACAGATTTCAGACTAAGCCTTCGAGTGATCAGAACTGAGGTTGTGTTTTTCTCCCCTGCTGTGTTTTCTTTGGGCATAAGCATTATAAGCATATCTAACAGAATGCCTCTCTTCTCTGCAGGGTCTGCAGAAACTTACATAAATCTACCCCACACATTTGCCTAAGACATCTGAAAGTTTCTCTGCCAGCTCTGAGCTCACAGACACAGGCCAGCTGTGGCCTGAAAGCTATAGATCCATTTCAGTATGGCCCTGTGCCCAAACTAAAGCATCTTGCCTCAGCAGAGCTCTGTTATTGCCTAGGTGTCTTCTGGCCAGTCGCACTATGGGCAGCACAGGATCAGTTGCCTTTGTTTCCTTGAGACACCTTTCCAAGTCCCTCAGCTCAGCTAGTGGAGTTCACCAGTTCTGCTTAGATTTCGTCAGTGCTGTACATGCCAAGCAAGAAATGAGCAGGCACTCCTGAGAACTAATACTTAGAGAAATATCATCTCTCCAGGCACAGGAGAAGTTTTGAGGTGCCAGGTGAGTGCTTAGGACAAGCATCTTGGCCTCCTTTGTGCACCTGGTCCACAGTCTCATGAAATACCATAAAGAGTTACAACCTTGAATAGCCTTTGGATCAAAAACTCTGTTCATACAGAGCAGTGTATTCTGCTCAGCCTAATTAAGATATAAATGGTGCAAATAAAATGTCACAATGTTACACAACATTAAAACTGTTTTATTTCCATCCAGTTTGTTCACAACTACTGCATGTAGTTCGGAGACTACATAGGGTAGAAACTAGAAAGAAATTCTTTACAGCAAAGAAAATACAGACAAAATCCTTAGGAATTCCTCTTCACTTTGAGAGAAACAAAAAAACTACACAATCTCTGAGTGCTCTTTTTCAGTGTTGTTGCTATATTTTTCCCTGCTATATGGAGATGCACACATTTTTTGCTGTTCCTGGTCATATACATAAAGCCACACTTTGACCAGGAAGCTTTAGTCCAGTCTGTAATCCGTTCCACTTCAGCTTTACCACTGGTTGTGTTTGGCTCTCTCTCACAAACTCAACTCAGATACTAATTCTTATTTGAATAATCCATAATTACAGGTGTGCTGTAAGTAACATTAAAACATTATTCAGTGGCTTTGTCAGCTGACAGCCTTCTAACCAACCCATGTCCTTCTATCAACATATACTCTGGCACAATAATACACCTAAATATGACAGTAGAGCAGCAGTGCAAATGATGTTGTACTAGTGGAATAGAGGTTGGTTTTTTTCCTAGCCAAATGATCTTAATGCAATATAAACATTTGCTACTGCAGATATAGTTCCAGCGTTTTATCAAGCTGCCCAAAAGCTACTCATGTATCTGGGATTTGACTACTGGACTTTGAAACACTGAAGTGATTGAGTTGGCCAGCAGTCTAAAGGTAAATATGAGAATGAGTTTGCAGCAGATCAGTCGTGGTGAGACACAACAGAAATTAAACTGCTGCTCCAGCTCAAGATCATAACTCTCTGTGAGGGGGGTTAGAGAATGAAATAGAGCACTGAACAAGGAACACCTTAAAAAACACAGCTCCTACTGAGCCACAAAAGGTACTGCTTCTTATGTTCCTGTGCTATTAAAAGGAGAGATTTTGAAAGATGTATCTTGAGCACGGTAGACACTAAGATTGCAAGTTTAGAACAAAAGCAGTGACTAAACTCAGGGCAAATCACTGACCACATCACAGAATGAAAACACAGTGCTCAAAGGAGTGAAGCAAGATCCTGGAGCAGCCTATGGCAGCTTCCCTTTCCTGCCATTACTCCCCAGATTGCCTCTCCGGGTTTACCTTTTGGGCAGGGAGGAATATCTTGGGAAATTCCTGTGATCAAATTAGCCTGCCCTTAGGCAAGAGGATGCAAGTGTAATCACTCTTTAGCTCCAACTTCTGCTACCCCTTGGGAAGTGGGACTGGAGGAGGTTAAAGGACTGAGAAGAGGTCTCAGGCCAGGGAATAGGGCAGAGTATCTATTTCCAGGCCTCTGTGGAGACCAGTGTGTGCAAAAGCTTAACTTTATCCATCTTCTACTTACCTTATGTAATCCAACTGAGCTCTGCAATAGCATGTGCAATCCTGAGTGTCTTATTAACCAAAATAAAGAGAGTCATTGCTTGCCAACTGTGTTTTTCCAATCTCCCTCGGCTCAACTCCTCACCATCTGTCTTGAAATCATAAATATACTAATAACATTTATCCTTTCAAGTTCTAATCACCTAGGCTTGCTGATCTCTCTGTTATCTTTGATTGTTTTTTGACATGGCACTTCCCCCACTCATCAGCTGCTGTTGGGCTATCACACAGAAAATAAAGACCTTTAAATGAAATTAATGCCACTGTTCTTTGGACCCCTTCTACACTCACATTCAGACAATGTATTACACATTCTATTGAATTACATCTGTGCTTGGAATGGGATTGAAGCCAGAATGGAAAGTTCTCCTCAGACACTGGCCACTGAAAAAAGAGATTTAATCTTGGTCATTTCTCAGCTTTTTATTGAATATGTTTCTTGAAGGAGACAGACAAAACAGAAAGCTAACAGCCAGTGACTCGTTACAGTTAAATCTGCTCTCCTTCCAACAAGTTAAAGTCACAGGTTTGGATGTGAGTTGGGAAAGTACTGTTGCACAGCTAGTTAAACTATTGCACTACTTCAACTGGTTGGAGAGGTGAGGCAAATCGTGCACAGAACTCACTCATAAAAGGAAGCTCTCACATGATACCCAAGAATATATGCATTTATACTCACCAGGGAGGACAGGATGAGGTTCCTTAAGTTCCATTCTGAAGGGCAGAAGCCGTGAGCTGCAAAAGCTCCTTCTGTGGAGCAAGAGCAGGAGGGCTCCTCTGCCTAGGAGAACTCCATTTATACCCCTGTGGGTTTGGCTGTGGGCAATTGCTCAATTAGTTGCTTCTCTGAGCAAAAAGAAAGGACCTTAGACTCGGGGGCACCGGAGGTAAGAAGCTGATACAAAGATCAGCTCATCACAAGCTTCACCTGGAGGTCTTTCCTGCCTTGGGGTGGGGGGAGGGTGGTGTTTGCAACTACCACATTATGATCTCCATAGAATGGAATCCTTTGTTGGTCAGTTCAGGGTCTAGTTCTCCCTGCAGGCAAGTCCTCTTACTTAGTGCACCCCAATGTGGCACACACCTTGGTCTCTATAAAATGAATAACAAGCCAGAGCCTTTCTGCAGCCCAGCCCTTGGCAGTGACACATACAGACACACACACCTGCCCCACATCAGTGCTATCACTGCTAGAAGCAGCCACTGGCTGTGCAAACCTGTCCTGAAGCTCAGAAAGAGCTGGCACTGAGCAGAGATTGAGCTGAAAAGTAGAATCACTGAACAGAAGCAGCTCACACAAGGTTAATGATATGCAAAAAATCCAAACTATGCTATTGTCCTCAGACCTGTCTGCCTATTCCTGACATGTCAGAATACCCTTCACAAGGCCATGCAGTCAACCCTGCTGGCCCAGAGCGCTACAGTAATCTCTGTAACTGGAGTAATTGGTTTTCAGATCACATGGGTTTAAACTGGCAGAGGGGAGATTTAGACTGGATGTTAGGAGGAAGTTCTCTACAGTGAGGGTGGTGAGACACTGGCACAGGTTACCCAGGGAGGTTGTGGCTGCTCCCTCCCTGGGAGGGAGTTCAAGGCCAGGTTGGATGAGGCTTTGAGTGACCTGTACCAGTGGGAGTTGTCCCTGCCTATGGCAGGGGGTTGGAACTGGATGATCTTTGAGATCCCTTCCAACCTTACCATTCTATGATTCTATGATTTCCCTAAGTGATGATCTATATAACTATCCATGAGATCAAAGGGTCCAGATATGTGTGCAACTACTGCAGAGTGAGTCTGGCACAGTGAGGGGTGTGGACAGCTGGTGCCAAGTGCCAGATGGCACAGGCTCATGTGGTGTCCTTTCTCTGCACACAAGCCTAGCTCTGTGTTCTTTGAAGACACACACCAATGATGTGAATTAGTGCACACCTGCCCCCTGCAGTCACAAGGCTCTTGTGGACATGGCCTTCATGTCTTTACTCATGTTTTTTATCAGCTGATTCTTGTCATGACTCAGATATACAAAGGATATGTGGCACAGTTCTCTGGCAGGCAGGCACTTGGACTTGGCCAGCTGGGAGGCAGACCACTCAGGACACAGAGAGGAGGTCACTTTCATCACAAGCCAAGACTGTGGGAACTCTTCTAGACATTTGTAGACCTTTATGTAGCACAAGTTCAGCGTGGAAGAAGATGCATAGCCTATTCCATGGCAGCCAAAGTAAACAGTGCTAGCAGGGCTCCCTTATTTCTCTATTTTTGTACTAGACATTAGAAACATCTGTCCATGTGATGGTGACATACGTAAATTCAGTCCATAAAAGACCACCTTGCTATTTGTTTGCAATACTTTAAGGTCACCACTGACCCTCTTCTGCAGTGACCAGTCAGGCTAAGGACTGGTCTAAATTCCTTTTTAGGTAGGAGCTGCTCATGCAGCCCCCTGAGGCCTGGTATCCCCCAGCTGGAGAGGGTAGTTTCAGCCTACCCCTCAGGCCAACTGAGGGTGAAAGGGGTGGAGGATTCTAGGGGGCCAGTTTGGGCCTAGTGGGTTTTTGTACTGATTTCCTTTGTATATATGCTCTTGTAAATGGAATTTGTCTTTAAACTTCCAATCAGTGTGTAATATCCTCTTTCTTACTCCTCCAATTTCTGTGCTCCAGTCCCAGGCAGCTCATGACCTCAAACTGGGACAGAGGGGCAAGTAGGCAGAGAAAAAAATAATAATTCAGAAAAACTCTTTTAAAATACCAGACTTTCCTTTTCACACAGTTGTTGAGTTGACATTTTTAATCATAGCCTGGTTTTCATCTTCAGACAATGGAAAGTCATAGTACAGCAACGGGATGGTGTTCAACAAATCCAAGTGCCAGGTGCTGCACTTTGGCCACAACAACCCCATGCAGAGCTACAGGCTGGGGTGGGAGTGGCTGGAGAGCAGCCAAACAGAAAGGGTTCTGGGGGTGCTGATTGACACCCACCTGAACATGAGCCAGCAGTGTGCCCAGGTGGCCAAGAAGGCCAATGGCATCCTGGCCTGCATCAGCAAGAGTGTGGCCAGCAGGAGCAGGGAGGTCATTCTGCCCCTGGACACTGAGCTGCTTAGGCCACACCTTGAGTCCTGTGTCCATTTCTGGGCCCCTCAATTGAAGAAGGATATTGAGGTGCTTGAGCATGTCCAGAGAAGGGCAACGAGGCTGGGGAGAGGCCTGGAGCACAGCCCTATGGAGAGAGGCTGAGGGAGCTGGGATTGGTTAGCCTGGAGAAGAGGAGGCTCAGGGGAGACCTTCTTGCTGTCTCCAGCTACCTGAAGGGTGGTTGTAGCCAGGAGGAGGTTGCTTTCTTCTCTCAGGCAAGCAGCAGCAGAACAAGAGGACACAGTCTCAAGCTGTGCCAGGGGAAGTTTAGGCTGGAGGTGAGGAGAAAGTTGTTGCCTGAGAGAGTCATTGACTGCTGGAATGGGCTGCCCAGGGAGGTGGTGGAGTCAGCGTCCCTGGAGGTGTTCAAGGCTGGTTTGGACGTGGCACTTGGTGTCATGCTCTAGTCTTGAGGCCTGTGACAATGAGTTGGACTTGATGATCCTTGAGGTCTCTTCCAACCTTGGTGGTACTGTGATACTGTGATACTGTAATTCTTGGGTATTTTGTAGCTTGGATCACTCTGGAGAAACATTGTCCTTTTGATTTCTCTGTCCATAGCCAGCTCAGAACACACACATCAAATGTAGCATTAGAATAATGCTGGGAAAATAAGGAATTGTTTTAAATATCTTTAAATAAGAAAAAAAAAAATAAGGAGCATGCTCTGTGTTCTGTCACCTTCAGAAAAAAGTAAAGTTACACAGAACAGTTGTTTCCTCTATCTGTTCTCCCATCACACACACAGCCACTAAGAGAGAAAGCCAAAACTATAGGATGTGTTATTACCTATCAACTCAGCCCTCTAACAGGGATATTTGGCTTGTTCCTGTCTGCTCCGTGCCTAGAACAAAGCTGTCAAACAAAGAGCCTTCATTTCAGTAGTTCAGGGAATAAGGAAGGAGATGTGCCAATCAAAATAGTTTTTATTCTTTGTTCTGGGATAACAAAATGGTTCCCAGCAGAAGTGCTTTTGCATCTTTCTGATACGTCAGGATTGTTTGCATGGGGTAGGTACAGAAGCAATAAAAGTGCAATTTTCACATGGAAAAGGGCAGGGCTATCACATTTTACAGGACTGTCTCATTAGAGAGTCTTATTGAGAAAGAGAGTGAAAAGCATAAGGTTTAATGTCAGGGAGTTTAAGGCCGGCAAAGATCATTAGGTTATCCAGCTTTTAACATGTTGCAGGCCAAGGCATCTCAATATGTTTAGCCACTTCCTCAGCTTCATAATTTATTAATTAACCTAGTTGTTTTTTTTAGAAACCCAAACATCACCTTTAATTTTCCCCCTGATGTTTCCAAAGAATCCACTGTACCACAATGGATTAACTTCCTGAAGAGATGAGTCGTGATTCAGAGCCATTCCAAATCTAAATCTGCATAATACCAGTTTCCAGCTTTTGGTCTTTATTGTACTTCTCCATACAAATTTATATAGCCTCTTTGTGCCTTTCCCTTGGGAAAGTAGTTAAACATGGAAATCTATTCATTACTTGGTAGCCTTTAAAAATCAAGTAGGCAGACTAAACCCTTTAATTCTGTCATTCTAACATAACCTTTCCAACTCCTAAACATTTGTATTCCTTCCCTGCCCTTTCTCTCTGCAAATACATACACCTTGGAACTGCACAGAGAGGATACAGATATGGAGACATAAAGACAAGATAAACCCTGTAATCTCACCTATTTCCAAGGTAGCATCACCTTGGTCTCTCAGTAAAAATTCCCTTAGCACACCCAATATGAACCTAGAACTCTTGTCAGAGTTTTCAGGATGTCATTCTTCATTCTGTATACACAGATTGTCGACCATATTTCTAGAAGTACCTCCTTAATTCTGCTAATATTAAAGCAATATTAAAGCAAGCCCATCTCATAAATCAGTCCTGTCTTATAAATCAGCCTGGTCAACAAATGCTGCACATGATTAGCATATTTTTTGTGTTTACTTAATGGAACTTAACAGTAATAGCTTCATACTTCCCAATCATAATTCAAAACTATTTAACAGGCTTTTAAAAACATTGATTTCTATGTAGCCCTTTTTCAGCAACTCTCCCATTTAGCAAGTTGTGGCCACTGCCTTAAAATCAGTCTGTCAGCTGTCTGTAGTCTGTTTAAATGTGCCTGTAGATTCCACACAGACAATACACAGAATTGATAGAAATAGAGAAAACAAAATATAAGTGAGATCAGGGAAAGAAGGAAGCTTATCCAAACGACAAAAGAGCAGATACTGCCTTCTTCAAGATGAACTGCTTCAATCTGCTGCATAAAACTCATATGGAAAAATGCGTCTAGAATTTGGGGACTAAAAGCTCTAAGAATCCTTTCTTCATGTTGTGCCCCAATATAGGCACAGGCTGTGAGGCAATGAACAGAGATGCTCTCCTCCCACTTCTGATCTTCTGCTTAGCCAACCTGGCAGCCTGTTAAAATAAACTGAGCTTCTCACTTTGTTCACACACCCAAGTTTGCCCTGGGAGACAATAAAAAGGTAGAGAACATTCTTGTTTGTGCAAAGGCTACAACCACAGAAACCAGATACCAGAAACCACAATGCACTTGCCCTGATGTGATGGAAAAACCTTGGTTAAAAGCTGTGATACTACTGATTTTGTTGTGCCTAGGCAAGCCTCATCCTTTTCTCTCTGTGCTCCAGGTCCCTAATTTCCTAAGATTAGATGCCAGAAGGTGAAATAAATTAATCTAATTTATATCAGTGAAAGAGAGTGCTAAATTCTGAAGTGAGTGAGTCAAGCCTCATGGTCACCTCCAAGTCTTTTTGATACCCTTTAATTTCCTTAACTAGCAAGTGAGAGGAATTCTATTTAGGAATGACACATTTTAGAGTGCAGCCAGCCTCTTCTAGTGAAAGTTTTGACTAGATCTCATCTTCCTTGAGATATTTTGCAAATATCATGTTGCAAAGTTATTATTAGGCCTTATGTTGATGTAAAAATAAAAATTCCACATGACAAAAATATTATCCTACATGTGCCTCCTCTGGCTCAAAGCTAGCAATCATCATGATGGAGTAGACATAAGTTATGAGATTTCCATGGAGGAAAGAATACTGCACCAGTGAGAGAATGTTATAATCCAGATGTAGCAATAATTCCAAGTAGCTTTTGGGCAGTGAAGTCTTAATAAACTTAAACACTTGTGTAAGCCAGATTTATTGAAGCAACTTCACATATTGTGGTTCTGGTTTAGGGTTTTTCTATTCTGGGCAGAGTACCAACTGGAAAGATGCCTTGGAATATGCACTCCCTAGTCCACCAGAGAGTCTACTGAAAATATCACATACCTTTTCTTTTGCTCTTCCCTATCCCCCTACTGCATGTATTACACCAACCTCAAATCACAACCTGCTTCAGTATTTTATGCTGGGAAAGTTAAAGTTAAAACAAACCAAAAGGACTGTGTTTTATTCACCAACAGAGGAAGCATGTTACTGACCTTACACCTGAGACAGCTGGTTTCTGACAGTTCCCTTCTGGGCTTGTCTTGAATATTTGGGCAACTTTTTGTAGTCCTCCTTATTTTTTTTTTTTTTTTTTTTTTTTTTTTTTTAATTAGGGAAGAGTTAAATATAGTCTAAAATTTTTATCTTCATACTTCATGATTCAGTTTACAGTATCACACAATTCTGGTCTCCTCTGGTTTTAATCTTTTAATCTGTTGTCATTTGCCCTGTATTTTTCCCTCCAGAGCTCTCTTTAGACCCTCTCTTTACTGCTGGTTTTAACCTAACATAACACACAAAGTCACAAAAGACCAAATCAGAATCTACTGGGACAGCAGTCTAGGAATGAGCAGCAGCTGCTGCCAAGGATATGTCTCTATGTGTGCTTACAGCCCAGAAGAGAGCTACATCCTGGGCTGCACCCCAGGCAGTGCTGGCAGCAGGAGTAGGGAGGGGATTCTGCCCCTCCATTCTGCTGAGACCCCATCTGCAGTCCTGAGGCCAGCTCTGGAGTCCTCATCACAACAGAGACATGGACCTGTTTGAATGGCATCAGAGGAGGCCAGAGCAATGCTGAGAGAGTTGAGGTTATTGTTGAGTTGAGGTTTCTTAAAGAAAAGAAGTCTCTGAGACCTTATTGTGGTTTTCCAGTACTTAAAGGGATCAAGAAGAAAGATGAAGACAGAGTTCTTAGCAGGACAAGGGGTGGGGATTTGAAACTAAGAGGGAAATTCAGACTATGGAGAAGGAAACAATGTTTTACACTGAGGGTACACTGTCCCAGGTTACCCAGAGAGGTGGTAGGTGTCCCATCCTTGCAACCATTCCAGGGCAGATTGTTTGGGGCTCTAAGCAACCTGCTCTGGTTGTAGATGTCCCTGATGCCTGCAGGAGGGTCAGACTGGATGACCTTTAAAGGTCTCTTCCAATCTGCTACTGATGATTCTAGAATAGCTTCTCTTCAGACTTTGTATTTTGGACATCTCCAGAAGATTTTGTCATTTCCATGACCACTTGTTCTGTGAAGAATATAGTTTATTTCCCCATCCCTGACTTATTCAGAAATAGCTTTAATTTCTGTTACAACTTTAGCCTTCCAGCATCTGAAGGTGGCCTACAGAAAGGCTGGGGAGGGACTATTGACAAGGTCTTGTAATGACAGGACAAGGGGTAATGGGTTTAAACTGGCAGAGGGAAGATTTAGACTGGATGTTAGGAGGAAGTTCTTTACAGTGAGGGTGGTGAGACACTGGCACAGGTTGCCCAGGGAGGTTGTGGCTGCTCCCTCCCTGGAGGTGTTCAAGTACAGGTTGGACAAGGCCTTGAGTGACCTGTGCTAGTGGGAGGTGTCCCTGCCTATGACAGGGGGTTGGAACTAGATGATTCTTGAGGTCCCTTCCAACCTTACCATTCTATGGTTCTAAATTAACAGGAATATAATTTAATTTTGAGAGTTCTCAGTGTTGCTCTCTGCTTTCAAACACAAATCACTCTGGAATTCATCTCTATTATTTCCAGTAATAGTTTACACATATGAAAACAAAGTTTCTTTATCTTTCAAAGCACATTTTTCTTCACCATGCTGTGAGGTCTCCAGGATCTCTTGATTCTGGGAGATTTTAGTTCAGTTCTACTGCTATACACTTAAAGCCATGCCTGAAGTACACTGCTTTGTCTCGTGACAATAAGTCTCTCAGTTCCTTGCTTCTCCAGAAGTCAGGTTTGTGAGGAAAAGATAAAAAGTGTGACTCAATCTGTGCTTATTATTATTCAGAGTGGATGATAATTAAAATTGAAAAGAAAATTCTCTCAGATTGTTACTGTTAGTGATGCTTTCAATCTTAATCAAAGTAACTAAAGAAACCTTTCAATCTACAGCTTTCTTTGAGCAAAGCAGTAAGAGTTGTGTCACCAAAAAGCACCAAGTACAAGGTCTACAACAGCCCCAGGGAATTAAACCTATTCATGTCCTTATCACTTCATGTCAGCAACCTGCAAAGGAGTTACAGAGGGTAGGTTCAACCATATTTCTACCCAAGCATTCACGGTGCCAGGTAGGAAACTCAGAGAGTTATATGGCCCTTTATGACTTCTAGCTGGAACAGGGAGAGCGCTGTAAGATATTTAATGGTAGCAGTGGGCTTCAAGTTCATCAGATAAAATAAATTTCTGTATTAAATAACTAACCTCTTAATAAATTTAAATAACCCCTCCTGGAAAATAGATCATTTTTATGTTCTTTATTCCACCAAAACTGCATTGCAGTTTTCCAGTCTTTATATTTACACATTATTTGCAGCTCTTCCCATAAGTGCCAGTACAAATGTAACTGATGAAAATCCAGAAGGGTCATACAAATGTTCCTGAAAGCAAGGTGCATTTCTGAGCCATTTGGGTTTGATTTTTCTTTTCTAATGAGCAATAATATATACGTATATAAAGCTTCATAATATAAAATATCTTCCATGGCAAGTCAAACTGCCCCACTTAGAGCTCATTCACATTTCAGTCACACAGACTTCTGCATTTCAAGTTAGTGCAAATAATGAAAGTAAGAGCCTGAGCAGAACGATGTAAGTACAATGGAACAAGAGGAACAGCAACATTTTACTGACTCCCTGCATACAGTTAGAACATTTAATCAGTATATCATTAGTATTCTTTATATACAATGCATTTAAATAATTGGCTTGTCTGAACTATAGGCAACAGATTTACAAATTAAACAATTTAACAGTAACAAATTAAAATAAAATAACCTTTCACACAAATATGGAATGTCCAACAAATATATGAAAATAAAATGCATCTAGTAACAAAATGTCATAAACAAAACAAACAAACAAACAAACCAACAACAAAAAAAAAAAGGTAAAAGATGTCTTCTCTGTCTTAGAAGATCTCAAGGCACTTTCTTGGCAAATCAGAATTCTCTCCTTGGTAGAAAGTCTGCAAGAGAAAAAGATGTGTCATTTTATAACGTGTTTCAAGACACAGAGGCAGACAGCTTAGTATAACTCTGTCTATAAATCACAGTTTTCTGTGGATTGCATACATCTTAAGATTAACTCCAGAGTGCCAAAGGCTCTTGCCCTCCTGTGAGCACTTAGGAGTTTTGCTGTGGCAAATCCTCGGGGTGGATGCTAAGAGGTTTAACACCAAATGGTCTATGCTGGTAAATCTTGCAAAGAACTTTCCCATGAACAGGGTTATCTGCATTTCTAGATTACAGGCTTCATTAAACACTTCAATTTTATTTGCAATGATCTCAACTAGAAACAGCTAACAAAAACAAACAAACAACACCCCCACTCTGCCCAAACTAACCAAATCAAGCTAAAAAAAAAACCAAACCGAATAAAAACAAAGCCACCAGCAGCCCTAAGAGTGAGTAACCGCTATGAAGTGTGTGCCCTGTACCCCGGAGCAGCCGCGGAGCATCTCGGCCGCTGCTCCCTGTGGTCCTTCTCCATGGTCCTGAAACGGCCTCGGGCTCTTCCCCTCCGCGTCCCAGCTTCGCGGGACCTCCACCTCTCCTCCCACCTCTCCTTCCACCTGTCCTTCCACTTCTCGTGTAAGACCGTCTTGCCCCAAACAACACTTCCTCTCTAGCAGAAAAAGACCATATCCCCTTTTTGGACCTGAGTACTTAGAAGAGAGGGAGGCAAATATTTGTGTAACAGCATTGCAGTTTTTTTCTAGGTTTGGGGTTTTTTTCTTAATGAGGGAAAAGCAGCCTATTTTAGGACACGGAGGAGAAATGTTTAAAAATAGTCAATTCTTCAAGTGAGAGAACCTCCAAATGCAACAGACAATCTCCAAGTCTCTCAGAGATGTTATAGGAAAGGCAAATTCCCTTACACTAAACAGGAACGATGGCCCTGACCTCTCCAAGCTACTATGAGGGTGGTGAGAAAAACAGATCCCCTCAGCCAAAAGATGGAGTAGAAGCAACCACAGAACCATGCTACAAATGCAGTGTTATGAAGGGACGAATGTACAGAAGTCCTGTGTTGCTCTGATTTTTTGGAGAGAAGAGAGGGTGCCTTCTGCCATCCTTCATGCCTCTCAGGAAAACGTTTCTATTCCAAGATATTGGGTACGAGTAAACATGAAGACCTGAGCTTCTCGTATCTCTAGTGGAGAGTAGCCTCTCTATTTGCTGGAGGAACAGGGTGAGGGAGCACAGAGGCATGTAGGAAACACTCAGAGCCCTACTTTTTCCTGTAATGCTTTCTCTGCCTTTAACAAGGTGGAGAGGGAATCAGAATCATAGAATCATAGAATGGTAAGGTTGGAAGGGACCTCAAGGATCATCTAGTTCCAACCCCCTGCCATAGGCACCTCCCACTAGTACAGGTCACTCAAGGCCTCATCCAATCTGGCCTTGAACACCTCCAGGGAGGGAGCATCCATGACCTCCCTGGGCAACCTGTGCCAGTGCCTCACCACCCTCACTGTAAAGAACTTCCTCCTAACATCCAGTCTAAATCTCCCCTCTGCCAGTTNTCCTTGTGGCCCTCCTCTGGACCCGCTCCAATACTTCCATGTCCTTCCTGTGCTGGGGGCTCCAGAACTGCACACAGTACTCCAGGTGGGGAAGTCAGCATAGATACAACTTTAAGTGAACGCAGTGCACACAAGCTGCTAGCATTGCTTACCACCTAAACCCTTCCTTCCCCACAGCTCATCTCCTTGACTGTATTTTTGGCAGGCAAATTAGAATACTTGGATTTGCAAGTCATAACAACTTTTGATCTATTTGAATTTTAAAGATGGGAATAGGATGAGATAAATGCTTCTGTGCTCTGGATCTAGAGGCAGATCTTTGACTCATCCTCTTGAAAGA
>VWZE01009124.1:685040-700023 GCA_013396675.1 Eubucco bourcierii | reverse complement strand
GGGGAAGGAGGAGAAATAAAGAGGGGGGAAAGGGGGGGAAAAAGGGGCAGGGGGAGGAAAGGGGGAATAGAAGTAGGTCGAAATACTGAGGCAACAAAGAAATAAACTTTCAGAGTTTTGGAATGAACCTGCTTTCCTTATTCATTCCAGCTAAATTTAGTCCAATAATCTCAGCAATTTTGATGGCAACTACTCATAGAGAAAAGGAATATTAATTTAATGAATGACTCCAGAAAGAAAGCTTCAAGTACTTTTTGCCCTTTTTCATTATATGATTTAATATTCTCAAAATACCTCCTGTAAATCTCGTGGTTGTTTTTCACTGTTGTTTGTGAGGAATGAAACTTGGTCTGCATTCATTATTTAGCTTCCTCAGATTCTTACATTGAGCTTTTTATGGTAGCTGAGCAGTTTCCAATGTTAAAAATGAAAGGGAAATGGATTAAGTATTAATATAAGCAAATCTTTCTTGTCTATCCTCCCCAGCAGAGGAATTTTCACTCTTCCTGTGCTGCACAGGAATCTTTGTGTTCTTTTCATTCCTGTCTCTCATAGACTGAAAATGGGAAGGTTCTTCAAAACTGTTTAGTGCAAGAGGGAAAGGCCAGCTGAGTGTGGCTCCTTCCCTGCAGATGCTCTTAGGCTGCAGTTAGCAGAAAGACCTTTAAAGCCTAAAGGTCTAAGGACACCTCCCACACGAAAAAAAAAAAAAGAGACAAGAAATTCTTTCCTCTCTTGCCAAGGACTGTCTGAAATTTCCAGCAAAGAGCAAATGCATATTTCCAGTTCTCGTTTTCATGCTCCAACTGCTAACTATTTTTCAACCTTTTACATTTCACTAATCCAAATAAGATTCAAAATCACCTACAGATTTGCAGTGCCATACTCTGAAACCCTCCTTTATCTGAATTATGGAATATTTTGAACTGAAGAGTGAAGAACCATTTCAAGCCTCATGCTGTTGGCAACTCTTTTTGCTTACATTCAGAGGGCACAATAATTTTCCAGTTGTTGCAAAATAGAGTCCCAAAGGTAAGTGCATTATACAACACCCTCTCAGTTTTCAAGTGCAAGTACTTGACTGTAATCACATTAAACTTCCATATTTGAAACAGTAAATCATTTTTTCCCCCTGATTTACACTTTTTAACCTTTCCTTTCTCTATTTGCTTGCCTTACTAAAATAAGGGAAGCCTCATGAGACAGAAGACAAGATGTGCTACTTCTGCACAGTAAAACTCATGACACAGATGTGTTTCTGGAAGGTATAAGTAGAAAAGCCTTGAAATTGGTGAACTTGGAAATCAGTATTGCAGGAAAGGCAAAAATTATGGGGGGAAAATTACAAAGAACTACAAATACACTGAATTCTCTCAGTGAAATACCACTTGCCAGACACAGCAGATAGGTCCTCACACATATATCACTTTTTTGTCACCAAATTGTTTGCATGTAGATATGGTCTAATCTTGAGGGCTGTGGTGATGGGTTGGACTTGATGATCTCTGAGGTCTCTTCCAACCCTTGCAATACTGTGATACTGTGATACTGTATCTGTAGCATCCAGGTGTGTACATTCGGTGCCCACAACTAATAAACTCATCCTGTAGTTCCAAATCAACAAGCAGCAACAGGATGATAAAAAATGAAAGAGTGAGTTTCAAATCATGAATGTTTTAACTTCCTGTGTTTGAAAGGGACTCTGTGCTACATTAGTCACAGGCTCACAGGATGGCAGGGGTTGGAAGGGACCCAAAGATATCATTGAGTCCAAGCCCCTGCCAGAGCAGGACCAGACAATCCAGCTCAGGGCACACAGAACACATCCAGACAGGTCTGGAAAGGCTCCACAGAAGGAGACTCCACAACCTCTCTGGGCAGCCTGTGGCAGGGCTCTGGGACCCTTCCAGCAAAGAAGTTGCCCCTCGTGTTGAGCTGGAACCTCCTGTGCTGCAGCTTCCATCCATTGCTCCTTGTCCTATCCCAGGGATCAAGTGAGCAGAGCCTGTCCCCCTTCTCCTGACCCCCAGCCCTCAGATATTTATAGACATTTATGAAATCCCCTCTCAGTGTTCTCTTCTCCAGATGAAACAGTCCCAGGTCCCTCAGCCTCTCCTCATCAGGCAGTGCCCTACTCATCCTCATACCCCTTCACTGGATCATCTCTAGCAGACCACTGTCCCTCTTAAACTGAGGAGCCCAAAACTAAAGGCAATACTCAAGATGAGGTCTAGCCAGGGCAGAGTAGAAGGGGAGGAGAACCTCCCTTGACCTGCTGAACACTTCTTAAAGCATTCCAGGATCCCATTGGCCCTCTTGGCCTGAAGGGCACACTGCTGTGCCATGGATAACCTGTTATCCACCAGTCAAAGACAGACTCAAATCTAAATGCAGTTAGAGTGTTTTAAACTTCTAGTTTTTTAACTTCTATTTCCAAACTTCTAACTTTTTAGACTTCTAGTCCCAAACAAAGCAAATTTGATTTCACAAATGAACAACTGGAGGTAGAACCTCAAAACTGCTAAGGTGTGACTCTCGTGGTTGTTTAGGACACACACATGGAAGTGAATGAAGAACAAGGACTTGCCTTACCTGTAAAATGTTTTATGAATTTGTCTTTTAGACTGGAATCTCTTGGAAAAATTTCTGAGGAGAGAAGAGAAATACAAAGTGTGTGACAGAGCAGTGACAATAACATCTCTGAAAGCACGACACGCCAAGATAGCTGCTGTAAAGAGAGCAAACACCTTCCTAAATTCTCTGTGAAATAAATGTTCACAGTTTTGTGGGTGGAAACAGCATCGTGAAATCTTTCAAGTCAGACACAGATTAGTTCCAGTAGATTTTCTGACAGCCTTTTCTACACACCTCAGGCCTGAGTTGAGCTATAACCTTGCAAATATTTATGCGAATCGTACAAATAAATTGCTGTGTTCTAACAACTCCTCGAGTCCCTGAACAAATTCTGGGCAGTAGTTAGATAAATACAAACTACAAAGATAGATAAATACTGCATCTGAGGTTCTGAAGTAACAGGTACCTGAAAAATCTCCTCCAGATCACCTAAGATATTTCCACTGCACTATGAGTCTGAACCACTCTGCTGTGGGGTTTTAAATACTTTCTTCCCATAGGTCTTGGGGTTTCTTCCCCCTCCCCACCAGAAAAGTATAATACAAAACTGAAGTCTAATAGCAGCCAAAGGAACCAGGCAGAAGAGAAACAGAGAAACCCTGACCACTCATTTGTTTTGCAGTGGGCTGCTGTCTCTGGCTTACAGCAGAAACTTTGGATGCAAGTAGCTCTTCTCAGAACTAGTATATTCCCCCCCAACCATATAAATTTTCCACTGTACAACTGTATTAAAAATTCTTGGGTAGCTACAATAAAGTTATTACTGCAGAGAGTGACTGCAAATAACAGTTGAATATGATGTTCAATTGGAAAGAAATGCTCCTTTTTTCAAGCACAAATCTAAGGAACATTAATAACTTCCAGAATTAGGACCTGCAACCAAGTGTATTTACTCACCAAAAATATTTCCTTAACACTAATATAGTTTCAAATCTTTGTATTCAATGCTGGTTTGTTGTTGTTTTCATTTTTTCTTTCTTTCCTTTCATTTTTTTTTTCCTTCCAGTTCCACATCTGAATTAACATTTAGCTCAGAAGAGAGCAAGTTTCCTTTTCATACTTTTGGAAGAGGTGGATTATTGGCCAAAACAAATGCTTACTGCTGCCTTTAGGCACTTTCCCAGAGGTCACATAAATGTATTTTTCAGCTAGGGTTTTAAACCAACATGCCCAAGTCTTACTACAACTCAGCAAGGTTAGGTGATCTGATTTTCTTAAGAGTCCTCCAAAATCTCAGCAGTGATCAACTTATTGTTTATCCTTATTGCTAATGAAATGCTACCCCTTCTTCTTTAAACTTAAGTTTTTTAAGACGTCATTTACAATGACACAGAATGCAGCATATGAAAAGACAAAATAGTGAAGCAGTCTGTGTGAGTTTTGAATGAGATGCCTCGAGTGGACCAGTACTGATGAAAACTCAAGGTCTGGGGAAAACTGGGCTAGGAAAAGGCATCCTTGCTCTGACAAAGAAAACTCAGACCCAGGTCCTTTCACAGTCTATAGAATTTCCATGGGAACAGTACCTGTCTTTTGCCCCACAATAATTATATTTAGGAAATCTCTGGTTTACAGTAGAAAACTCTATCCCCAAATGCAGGGATGGAAAAGCAAGATAAAAGATTTGATGCCCAGGTGGGAGGTAGGTGCTGCAAACACCAAACTGCAGCTGCAGAGCTGTGTCAGTAAGCCTGAGGAATGCTGCCGGGTCTGCTTCATATAAATAACTTACATCAGCCCAAGGTTCACACCAGTCCTGCTATGCCTGTCCCAGCACGGAAAACTAGGTCAGTGGTGTGTTGGAAATGGCTGAATGATGCCGTGTGCTGCTCCTCCCCTGCTGTGCCTGCTGTCCCTCCAGGCAGCAAACAGCTTTTCAACATGTGCCCACCTCTCAGCTTCCTTCAAGTGCTCATTTTCCCAATAGTAGAGCACATTTGCTTGGTAAAACACAAGCAGGAAGC
Source organism: Eubucco bourcierii (assembly GCA_013396675.1). Lineage (NCBI taxonomy): Eukaryota > Metazoa > Chordata > Aves > Piciformes > Ramphastidae > Eubucco > Eubucco bourcierii. Next base: position 695,425 of record VWZE01009124.1, on the reverse strand, counting down.
CCCCAGCCCTCCACAAAGGCAACCTAAGCTCATCTGTATAAAAATCACGGGCAGCACAGGTTGCTGGAACCCTTCTGGCCGCTGGCTCTAACGACAGGAGGACCTCCCCTGAACAGTGCCCAACACAAGCACAGTAATTTTCTTCCATCTACCAACCAAGCCCTCTGACCAGCACACAATTGTGAGGCTGAGGTCTCAAAGGATTTAGGATTTCTATCAAACTAATGAAGGCCTTTTTGAACAGGGTGTGTATCATTGACTCCCAACCAAACCACCCTGCAGCCAGGAGCAAGATCTTGAGTCCACATGGGATGATTTTAAAAACCAGTGAAAAACCATGGACACAAAACCTCTGCAACAGCTCTCTCTGACATCTAACAAGCTCCTAGTTACTCCAGTCATACTTGGTGTGGTACCTATCACCTCTTACAGCAGGTAGTTTAATATCTGTTCTCACCATACACACTCACAACACAAATGAAATTCCTCTGAAGTATTAACTTCACAAAGGAAAAGTAGAAACATGAATATAATAAGAGAGATTTACAAAGCACTGCTAAAAACAGAACACTTTAATGTCACACTGGGAAAACAAACAAAACACCAAAACCATTAAAGAAATAAGAAAATTAAAAAGAATATTTTAAGTGGGAAACTCAGGTGAACAGAAATATTAACTGGAGTGGGTTTATCCAATCCATTCTTGCCTCACGACCATGTTACACAAACCAGAAACATATACATAGCTTATACCCCATGGGATGTAGTAACTGATTGCTTTTAATCAGCTGGGGAATATTTGGACTTCTAAGATTTCTTTCTTATTTATAGAATCATAGAATGGTAAGGTTGGAAGGGACCTCAAGGATCATCCAGTTCCAACCCCTTGCCATAGGCAGGGACACCTCCCACTTGTACAGGTCACTCAAGGCCTTCTCCAACCTGGCCTTGAACACCTCCAGGGAGGGAGCAGCCACAACCTCCCTGAGCAACCTGTGCCAGTGTCTCACCACCCTCACTGCAAACAACTTTCTCCTAACATCCAGTTTCAATCTCCCCTCTGCCAGTTCAAACCCATTGCCCCTTGTCCTGGCATTGCAAGACCTCGTCAGTAGTCCCTCCCCAGCCTTCCTGTAGCCCCTTTCAGATACTGCAAGGCTACTCTAAGGTCTCCTGGAAGCCTTCTCTTCTCCAGGCTGCAGAGCCCCAACTCTCTCACCCTCTCCTCATAGCAGAGCTGCTGCAGCCCTCTGAGCATCTTCATGGCCTCCCTCTGGACACGCTCCAACACTTCAATGGCTGGAACACCTCTGCTATGAGGATATATTAAGGCAGTCCTTCTCGCCATGGGAACACCACAACTGAAAGCAGTATTCAGCAAGGGGTCTCCCATGAGCAGACTAAAGAGGAAGCTTCACCTCTCTTGACCTGCTGGTCACACTCCTCTTGGTGTCCAACTGTCTTAGTAATTTGTTTGCTCCATGCTCCGTACACTCCATGCTTATACACCCCCTGATTTCCCCCAGCTGAGCTGTAATTCATCCCTTCAGAGATGGGAGGTATCTATTTCTGTGCTCGATATTCCACGACGTCACCACGATGCTGCTTCTCTAAATAACAGACACAGTTCCCACTTACTGAACACTTTTATTTTGAGACCCTGATGTGTATGTACTAAGTTCCACCAGGCATAGATGGAAAATGACTCAATGCTCCAGACAGATGCATTCCTCTCTGTACGTAATGTTGCCATTTGAAATTCAAAACTTACCAGGTTCTTCCAAGTGCTGCATAATAAAGCTCACAATACAATAGCAAAACTGGCACTGTCTGCCTCAGCAGGTGGAAAAATAACTGACCTCTTAGTATTTTCTGGGGAAAAAATTAAAATGCCTCAAATAAATGCTCAGACCAACACTGCTTGGACTCAGAGAGATGAGAGTGTCTGCTCAAGAGAAAATCCTGAATTAATCTACAGCTGCATGCCACTGCCACCTACTGAATGCAGAATATGCTGGATGTAGTCATACATACCTTGCTACTCTGAGAGGAGTTTCTAAGGCTTCCCATTTACTCCATCTATCAGCAGCCCTTTCAGTTCTCACAAAGCAAAGCGTATTCCAGAGCTTAAGGGTTACAAACAGAGTGCAATTAAGAATTCATAATGAATTACTTGGTCAATTTATCTTCTAACTCTCCAAGAGCAGACATAAACAGTATTCTAATCTCTTTGGATTTATTTGCTATGCATAAAGGCTTTGTTTGGTATTTCAATTTTATTTATAGAGAATATTTGGAGTGCACTTTGCACTATAGGTTTGCAGCTCATTAGACAAGTCCTAAAATGTTGGCTCTGCTCCCACATCAACTAAACACTTCCATGCTTATTTACTTGTCCAGGTTTGAAACAGTGCTTCTAAGGATACTTAAACTAGTGAGCTAAAGTTTGCTTAGGTGATATTCATTCCAGTAATATTGTTCTCATGTCCACGTGGTGAATAATATTCCTTTCTGAATGCTAAAAGCTGAAATGTTCTCAAATTCTCCCAACTTCAGCTCTAAATACATTCTCTAGTGTTATATAATTTAAAATACTTAGTCTGTAAGTTTCATCAAGAGCTTGAGCAGTAAAATGGATTGGAACATTAGTCAGTTTAGAAGTACAGGAGTACTGCCTCAAGGGGAAAGCCTAAGAGGGTTTGTTTTCATTATGACTGATAAGCTTCATCATGTCAGTCACCACTGGCAAGAGCACTAAGAACTCACTGCAGTTCAAGATAGGCATAAAAGGAAGCATCAGCTTCTGAAATCTCAGCCTGCCATTTAGTCACTATTTCTACACTTTTCCTCTCTTCCTTCTGCCAATCCATCCCATGTATTTCCAACCATTCATTCTTATCCCACAGTCCCTACTCACCCATGTCATCACTCTCTGTAAGCCTTAGCTACATCAGCTGCTCCCTTAAACCCAGGGGGATTAATATTTAGAGGACAGAATCCTTGTACTCTTCTATTGGGTATCATGGGACATGGTGAAAGCAGAGTGGCCAGGGCAAAGCTCCTGTGCTAGCTACCACAGCTAGCATCATGGCACTGTTGCAATACAGTCTCACCCAAGCACAATCCCTTCTCTTATGCAAGTGAAGGGAAGTGTCACAAAGTCCTCTGAGATAAACTTTAATTCCTAGGATCTTCCACAAAAATCAGTCCTGCAGCAAAATCTTGCAAAAAATCGACACAGGAAGAGCAAACACACACTAAGCTCACCTGAGTTTGCTCTTCCTCATTTTATTATAAGGCTACTTGGGAAGTATGCAGGGTTTCTTTCCTCTGTAAGCCAACATTCTCACTTGAACTTACAGGATCATCTTTGAGACACCAAAATTGCTCATGTTGTCTCAGTTTCCCACTCCCTGTGGTGTACACAAGTGAAAGCACCTGTGACAGGACAAAGGAGCTTCCCCAGAGGAGAACAACAGGAGGAGAAACAGGCATGGAAGCATTTTGTATGCATCTTGCATCACATGGAGCACTAGACAGAATACAAGGCAGAGGACACCTACTTGTCATTCCTACCTTCATCCACACCCAGGTCAATTCTTCAGAAGCTATGGAGGAAAGCTGGTTTGGACTCAAGTCCCTTAGCAGCAGAAAAAGGTTGACTTGCAGTCATGGGAGGATGATAAAGACCTGTTCCCATCCATGAGGAGGAGTCAGCCAGCCACCGCCACTGCTCTTCCCTGCCCATGCCCTGCTCTTGCCCAGCCATTGCACTTTGCCTTCTCCCCTTCCTCAAGCTCCTCTTGGCCTCCTCTCCTTGGCTACTCTCCGCAGCGCTGTGAGTGGGAGCGGAGTGACAGGAATAGTTAGCAGCGAGCGTTGCTATGAAGACAACTAACAGCACAAGCAGTAATTCCAGCCAGGCCTCCCTACCTCGGCACTGCAGGGACTATTTACAGCCTGGAAGGGGTTGCCAGCCTCCAGTTCAACACCCTCTTAAGCACAACAGATTATCCCTAGCGTTGGCTCCTCGGAGCCTGGGCACTGAACTGTGGGAAGGACATAACCTGAGGCTGGAGGGAGCTAACTCGCTCAGGCTGCAGAAGCAGCGTTTAATCAGGTCTGGAGTGGCAGGTTAGGCAGGCAGGGGATGGGGAGGGCAGTTTAGCCTGCTGTGAACTATTCAGGTTTTTCAACACTGGTAATATTACATTCCTCCTCTCCCCCTCAGACTTTGACTTTTCTTTGCTTAACTCATCATTTGTGAAGGGAAAGTAAGGACTTTCTAAGTGCTCAGCCACTGTGCTTTTGGTTTTTCAGAAAATGAAACNAATGTAGAAATGGTGTTGTCATCCTGAGCCTGGAGAGGTTGAGCCCTGGCTGGCCAGAAACAGAGATACTTGCAAATCTCTGAAGTCCTCTGTGGTGTGCATTCAGAAACCAGCACCTGAAAAGTGCCTTATCTAAATCCGAATATTTCCCACAGCATCTTCCATGTCCAGAAATATGATGCTAAATAATTTGTCTAGCCTCCATTCATTCAGGATGTCATCACTTACCTGCTGTACCAACAGTCATTCATCATCCAGCCACAATCTGTACCAATACATGTCAGTCTGCAAACTGGCTGCAGGTCTTTCCATTTTTCTTTCTGTCACCTACCTACCAATATTTCACCCTGGCAACTATGTGAAGGCTCTGAATCAGGTAATGGAAATTTCACATGTGAAGCCTTCTCCCAAAATCTTCCCCTTCTTCCTGAGTGTAGGATTGTCAGTCAGCTCCAGGGAATTTAATTCTGGCTACAGCTAAACAATTCTTTCAAGTTTTCAGCTCCCACTGTCTTACTTCTGATAGTTTCCAGAATCCTGCAAAGCCTTCATGATTACACATGGGTTGTTGGGTTGGTTTTTTTTATTGAACAGAGAAGTTTTAAATGCTAAAGAAAGCATTCAATAGTGTCAGCATTAAAGAAGGTAATGTCCTATTTCCTCTTATTCAGAAAGGTAGCAAGCATCTCTTGTTCATGAAGGGAGAAATCAAGACATTTTTGCCATGAAGTTCTAAGGCTTTCAGAACTGCAGCTTCCCAAAAGGATATTTATGAGCTAATGTCTCTGTGTTGGGACATAGGTGGGATTCTGGGACAGGCAGAGATGTAATCTGAGACTACATTAAAAAGAGGAAATTGAATGCACATCCTGATGTATCTCTTGGAAAGTGGCTCCTGTCAGAAACCAGAGTCTGACACCTGCAGTTCCAAATTCTGTGGTCAGTCACAGAAGCCATTGTTTGAATGTTAACTTTTGAAATAAAACCCAACAGCAGTTGAGGAAATGCATTCTGCTTAGAGCCTCAGCTTATGTCTACAGTCACAAAACATAAAGCAGTTGTGTACTAACAGCTCTCTGGCTTCTTAAGTGGCAGAAAAAATTATTCTAGTTGTCATACTCTCAAATGGCACAGTTTTGAGGGCATAAAGACACTGGAAGGAGAGCATGGCCTGATTCTGCTCTCCTTGATTTCAGTAGCAGCAAAAGCAGGTTCTCAATCTGTGTGTAATTCACATGATCTACTTAGCTAAACAATTAAGTCACAGCTCTGACATCTGATATTTATTTAAAGTTCTTTGAGCCAGATTCTCTGCTCTGAGCCAACTCTTTTTCTATTCTGGTGGCACAAAGGCTCTAACAACCGTGGATTTTCCCAGCTGGAGATTCTCCCAGCATGAATAAGTCTTTACCTGTCTGGTAAAATCAGCTTTGTGTTGCTTCCTCCTCTCTTGCACCCTCTGAACCTTCATCAGCTTCTTATGGGAAACAAATCTGGTTACAGACCTTGTTACCATGCTTCAAACACCCTCAGCCTGCATACTTGCCTCTTCAAATTAAAGCTATCTGGTTCACTTTAAATCATCCAGAGGCTATTGTAGCTGAAGTGAAAACACAATCTGCTATTATGCTCCTTCTGTGGTTTTTCAGAAGGCATGCAACTGGGGATCTGTCCAAGGCATGTTACCAGTGAGGCATCTCAGAAGCTTTCAATTCTTACACTAAAAGTCATTCCTGTCTGTGCAGCCCATGCCAAGGAATTTAATCATACTGCAAGGCCATCCTTAAAGAAAAGGCCCTCAAGCCAAGCAAGCTAAGTTTGGGTGATACACTCAATGAAAAGAGTGAGACTAGGTTAATGGAGATTTAAAAAAGAGGATGTAGTTATCACTGCTCTTGCCTGAGTTGGCTTTAGGCAACATCCCAGTGTGGAACTGCTGTGAAATGTGAATCCTCTCAGAGGGACTGCCCAGTAAGTATGCTGTGGGAAGCAGTGGAACAACAGAAAGTCACTGTGAAGATGGCACCAATGACTCAAATTCCATCTGCTGCTTTGAATATGTTTACATTGCACAGGGATCTGACTCCAGGCTCAAGAACAGATACACTCACATCCTAATCCCTTATGCCTGTGCTTGTGTTTCATGACCTACAACCTGGAGGTCCCTAGAAGAGGAAGCTCAAGGATATGTTGATACACAGTGTAGGCTCAACTCTTAACCCAGCAACATGCAGTGGCTCAAGTGTCACAGTGTAGACTCAACCTTGAACAGCTAAAGAGGCATTTTGTTCAGCTGCCACTGGACGCAGGAAGCAAGAAGCAAGTAGATCCACCAAAGAGGAAAAAGGCAGGGAAATTTGGAGTAGTGTGTCTAGTCTAGGAAGAAACTAAACTCCTAGTTAAGCATCCTACTTAGAATCATAGAATCACAGAATGGTAAGGTTGGAAGGGACCTCAAGGACCATCTAGTTCCAACCCCCTGCCATAGTCAGGGACACCTCCCACTAGTACAGATTACTCAAGGCCTCATCCACTTGTTTCATTGCAGCCCCTTTAGCTACAGCCCAGTTGAGCCCCACTCCTGGGCAGAAACTGATTTTAAGGTGTGGGCTTCCACCAACACAGCATGCATTGAATACCTACCTAACACATCTGACTTCCATGCACTGGGATACAATGGTCCAGAAAAGTAGGCTCACAGCTTTGTGCAGCAAGATCTTTAGAGAAGGGAATGAATCAACTTGGGAGGTAAACAACATCAAAGAGAGCAGCCCCTTCTGATTCAGTGCTTTCTAATCAGCCACTTTCCAATAATTCATTAAGACTGGAACAAAGAGGCTGAAACATTGGCTTCTCCTAGGGCTTCAGCCAGCCATAATGAAATTATAACAGGATATATTTACAAGGTTGGGTATCTTGAACTCAGCTATAACAATGTTTATTAATAATTCTTAAACAGCTGCTCAGAAAGCATATTTGTATGAGTTAATCCTTGCCTGTGGAGACCTTTAGATTTGTTAGGCAAAAGAACATTAAGAAGCATGAATTTTTTTTTTCTTCCCTCTGTTTAAATCCATCAGAAAAATGCTGTGGGATCAAGAAATAAGCCAGAGTTGGTGTACACAAATACTTTTCAGCTATTACTATCAGTGATCACTCTAGAGAAGAGAAGTAGAATGGATATAGATCTAGATCAATATATTCTGACAAGTTATGCATTTGAAAAAGAAATGTAAAAAAATAACTCAATCAGCACTACACTTTGAATCAGGAGGCACTTGAAGGCAAGGGAGGGGATTCTGCCCTTTTACTCTGCTCTCCTCAGACCCTATCTGGAGTCCTGTGTGCAGTTCTGGAGCCCCCAGCACAGGAAGGACATGGAAGTGTTGGAGCGGGTTCAGAGGAGGCTACAAAGATGATCAGAGGGCTGCAGCAGCTCTGCTGTGAGGACAGGCTGAGAGAGTTGGGGCTCTGCAGCCTGGAGAAGAGAAGGCTTCCAGGAGACCTTAGAGTATCTGAAGGGGTACTACAGGAAGTCTGGGGAGGGACTATTGACAAGGTCTTGCAATGACAGGACAAGGGGAATGGGTTTGAACTGGCAGAGGGGAGATTGAAACTGGATGTCAGGAGGAAGTTGTTTGCAGTGAGGGTGGCGAGACACTGGCACAGGTTGCCCAGGGAGGTTGTGGCTGCTCCCTCCCTGGAGGTGTTCAAGGTCAGGTTGGATGAGGCCTTGAGTGACCTGTGCTAGTGGGAGGTGTCCCTGCCTATGGCAGGGGGTTGGAACTAGATCATCTTTGAGGTCCCTTCCAACCTTACCATTCTGTGCTTCTATGAATGGCACCACACATGCAGATCAGCACTATGTGGATAAGTCAGAACCATCCCTTTCCTTCTTTTGGCCTCTCTCAGAGGCATGAATACGGAAAAGATTGAAATACACATCTAGCTTGAGAAGTGAAAGAAAGTGACTCTGAACAATTGCAGACCTGATGTATGGGTTTGGTCTTCTTTTATAGGAAATTCTACCAACCAGGTTAGAATATCCCTCAAGTAGATGTATGGCATTATTAAACCCTCACTAATTGGAATCCTAAGCCACAAACGTGCACTTCAGCCTTCCCAAGGGGAAAGATGTATTACAACATTAATTGTTGATTAAACTATAAAAGGATAATTTGCTGAAAATTATGACATCTAAGTAAGACTGGGTCAGACTACTGCAGGCATAAATACACTGAAGCCATCTTTTCCTATTCATGGGGTTTGATTTTTTGCTGTAGCAGATAACAGCTTCCATTCATTCATCCATCGATTATTTAAAATCACTAAACTAACCTGACAGATGAACCTGGAGACTCCAAATGATGCCTGGAAAGTTATTGGAGAGCTCTTGACTGAGGGCAGGATCACTCTCAGAATGAGATACAGCAACCACACATTGACAGCTATGAAGAGGAAATTCACTTCTTGCAATTCTGCAGCACTCTCTGCAAGTATTCTGTTTTAGCTGTCATGGCTGCTAATAAATGTAGATTCTAGAATATTTGCATGAATTAAACACAAGAACAGCTGCAATATATCAAAGGCAATATAGGAACTAGTTGAATCATCTGAATGAAAACTGATGACATGTGCTTAACTGCACACAAGCCAAGCTCAGCGCTGACAAACACAGGCAAACTCCATCTGAGCGAAAGGAAAAAGAATTGAGTTTGCCAGAGCTTAATTAGACCCTGCTCTTTTTGGAAGATGAATAAGCTTCAGGTTGATTGCTGTGCAAATGGTAATGTTTAACTGTGCTTTACATTTCCTGTGCTTATTTTAGAAATGTTTCTATTTCTTCATGAATTAGAACAGATTCAGAACTCTCATTGTAGATTTAACAATCCATGATTTCTGCCTTATAAGTACTTCATTCTAAACTGCTGTCTTAAGAGGTCTTCCCAGTGTACCCATGTCATGTTTATACTGGGGCTCAGGTAATTTTAGCTCTACCACAGCTGCTTAAAGAGACTTCTTATAAATGATAAATAAAACATTTTGATCCCAGTTAAGTGTTACATATAAATGCATAAAACTCAGAAAGCTACTTAAATATACTGATGTTGGCTATCTTATCTGTGAGGGTCACAAGGAGGTGTAAAATACATGAAAACCATCCCTGGAGATATTCAAGGTGAGGGTCACCAGGGCTGTGGGCAGCCTGGTCTAGTTGAGGATGTCCCTGCTGGCTGCAGAGGGGGTTGGACTGGATGACCTTTGAAGGTTTCTTCCAACCCAGACTGTTCTATGATTCTGTGATTTCAGTGGGCCAAAATGTGCTGGGCCTTAGAAGCCAGAAGACACCTTCCATATCCTAGAACTGAGCAAGGTTAATTTTTTTGTTTGTTTTTTTTTTTTTTTTAAATATGGCTCTTCACTGTTCTAGTATTTTGGTTCTCTGTGAGGCAAAGTGTAACTGCAGAGAGAAGGAACTGTTCCTTTCCTTACCCAAGAGGTTTTCTATCTATCATGTGATAATATTGATCTTATTAGACTGTTTAATCTCCAGATTTACTCCTTGTTTCACTCCTTGCCCCAGTAGGAAACAACTAGCTATCCCAGATAAAAGCAGAGGAGAAGCAAGGCTTTTCTGGAAGTGGCTGCTCAGTTCTGGGTGAGTGCATCTTAGTATAAACGTGCAGTCTGGGTCTGTTTCAAGGATTCAGAAAACCCTTATTGCAGCTTGGATAAGGGATCCTCTCCCTTATCCAAGCTTAGTCCCATGCAGCTGAAGCACATACACAGACATGCAGTGACTCCGTGGTGAAGGTGACCCAGAGCTCCCCTGTCACAGAATCATAGAATGGTGAGGTTGGAAGGGACCTCAAGGACCATCCAGTTCCAACTCCCTGCCATAGGCAGGGACACCTCCCACTAGCACAGGTCACTCAAGGCCTCATCCGACCTGGNCTCTCTCAGCCTGTCCTCATAGGAGAGCTGCTGCAGCCATCTGAGCATCCTCGTGGTCTCCTCTGGAATCCGCTCCAACACTTCCATGTCCTTCCTTTG
>VWZE01009124.1:654366-671316 GCA_013396675.1 Eubucco bourcierii | reverse complement strand
GATGATCCTTGAGGTCCCTTCCAACCTTACCATTCTATGATCCTCTGTGTGTGTATACATACATATGTGTGTGTGTATAGATACATATATGTCTGTTGAGGGTACCTCAGTGCACAGGGCTTGATCAGACCATCTCTCAAATACTTTTTGCAGTCCTTTATTTCTCTGGATCTACAGAACACTTGCAAGCTGCTTTTAACTCACAGGACACACTAAAGAACTGACTGACAGTGGAAGGCTCTCCAGTTAAAGCAGCAAAACAACAGCAGTAGAAGAGATGTGAAAATCAGTGTGTCATATATGTGTGTGTGTTTCTATGATATCTTTATGTTTAAATTTTATAAATTTTGTTTCATTTCTTGTATTTCTATACTGGTTAATTTTCAATTTTCATAATGGTGAGGGGTTTTATTGTTATTGGTGGCATACTTTTTTTTTTTTTTTTTTTTTTTCCTGTGGAGTTCTTTTTACAAGTGACTTCGAAATTTTTAAGGGAATAAAGATTGAGAGAATCAAGCTGTGTTAATCAGATGCTGTATTGCTGTTAGAGATTACTTTCAGTTTAGCTGAAACTAATATTAAAGCTGGAAGTTGTGCTGAGGTTGTACATTCCTTGCTCTGCATTGTTGCATCTTTTGCCATAAACTCTGGTAGTGTGATCTTACCAGAGCTAAGATGTACTTAAGAGGTTCCACCTGATCCCTTTCTGTGCACCCCTGAAGGGGTTTCTCAATTCATCCAGTTCCTTTGTTTACTTCACACCATCATCATCTCTGTTACAGCTGGACATCCTATAGTAAACAGGGAACTCTTCAGGTGCAGAAAGGATCAAATAGAGTAGAAACCCAAGAAATACCCAAGATGTATCAACCCTTCCCAATCACTGGCAAGGATTACTACAAGGCACACCATGACGCTGCTCTAGCAATTGCTGAGACAACCCTGAAGATGCTTACACAGCTGCTTTGAAGCAGCAATGCCAGACATGGTCCACGCAGTCCCTTTCAAGGCTCAGGGAAGCTGCTGAGCCTGCTCTGGCAGACAGCAAAATGCAGGTGCTGGCAAGCAGCCAGGGCACCTGATTCCTACATACTGATTCAATGGCATCAAGATAAGGGAGGCTTGTCCTGTCTAAGGCAACATTCCAAGGCACTGGGAAAGAGTATATATTTGGTTTCATTGTGGCTGCTTGGTGGATGACAAATGACTACTTGGAGGGTTGGTTTTTTTTTTCACCAGAATGTCCATAGCAGTTATGTCTGACCTGAAGGACAGAGAGGACAGCCTACAATGTCCACTTGCAGTGATTCACCCACTGCTCAATTTCTCTTCTCAGCAACACTCTACTCTCCCTAGCTGGAAAGTAACATGAGCATTTATTACACCTTGTTAAAATCTGCTTTCCTGAGGCACTGAATTCTCACCCAATTACATTATTTGTTTACAGCTTCATGCACAATTTAAATCAATGTAATTTGGAATGGCTGCCAACAAGATCAACATCATAGACTGCATGCTTCTGGCCACCAGATTTCTACCCTTGAGCTGTCACCTCTGTTAGGCTGGCACAAGAGTTTAGGTGGTTGTTTGCTGAGCTGGGTTAAAATACTGATTCGAGTTGAAATCTGTTCCTATCAGCTACTTTCCCAAAGCAGCCCACTCAGGGCTCACAACTCCTCTTGTAAATATGAAGATGCAGACACCATGGGGATGACAGAATGGTAAGGTTTGGAAAGGACCTCTGGAGATCACCTAGTGGAGCTGTCAATGAAGAGTTGGTTAGCAAGGGAGAGGTAGGACTACATATTCCCCAAGCAATACTTACTTACCATGTTCAAAAGTATATGGCTGCAGATAGGATTGTGATGTCCTCTGCCCATCCCAAGAGCATTCCAGTGCACTGTCCATTGCCATTTCAACCTTGCTGACCACATAAAGATATTTTCATATTTCTCTAAGCATAAAAGCCAAAAGCAGAGGGAACAATTCATTAGTGTACAAAGAGTGGAAGGAACTAAATTCTGTTGTCCTTACAAAGTCAAGAGGGAGCTGATTCGGTGGGAGCTGGTCCCAGTACTGCATTTGCTACTTCTCCATCTCTCCTGTCTCATCTCCTGTTTTCCCTCCTCCACAACTCTCATTTCATTGTCATTGCAGCAATTTGAATACATTGCTGAGCAAACTGCACAAGGCTCCTGAAGCATCTGTGCTAGTACCTGCTGGACAGAACCAAGACATGCAAAACTCAGCTGAAGGCTGGACCAAGGCTGCGTTTCTCAAGCCCTTTCTTCCCTCCCCTTCTAAATAACAAACAGACTTCAGCTTCCAGATGTGAAGCTTTTGATAGTTTATGAAACACCATGAAAAAACGTGTTAATAATGCTAGTGGATCTAAGATAAGCAGCTCTGCTTGGCCCACACAGAGACCCTTAGCTGTTTGAGAAGGAAAACTGAGAGTGGGGATAGCCTCGCACGCTGTCAGCCTGCAATGTATGGACCTTTACGAAATCTGGTCTGGGCAGGTTTAACTTAGATGTAAGCCCTGCTAAGTATTTGGAGAGTAATTCACATAAAAAACAAAACAAAGCAAGACCTTCTGTATGAGATGGTGTCAGCTCTGTAGGGCAGAAAAATAAATACTGCAGTGCTGGAAAAGAAAGATTATAGATGTCTCTGACAAAAGGCTCCAGTGACACAGTCACAGCACTCCCACTCAGATATCTAAAGCAGCTACCTACCTGAAGTGAGCTGCACAGGTACTTTAATCCTTAGTTCAATTTTCCTCTAGCAGAAGATTACTTAAACAACAAAATGAGGGAAAACCGAGCAAGGAGGACTTCGCTGTCCCATTAGGTGCCTATTCAGACCCTATTCACCTCACCTTTGTCTCTATAATCTCTTTCTGTACTGTCACGTTCATTGCAGAGATCGTTTTTCCTCTCCGTGGAAAGCTCCTTTTCTACTACCATTATTAACAGTAATAACACAAAATGAGTCAAGGTGAAAATTTTAGTAGGGAAGGTAAGTGGAGGAGGCAGGAAAAAAATGTTGATAAGGCTGTTGATGCAGGAAGGAAGGAAGATGCAACATGCAAGGTATGGAAGGGTTAAGAGAGGAGGAAAAGAAATTCTGAGTCAAAGTAGAGTAGGAGGAGGTGATTAAGAAGAAATCAAAAAGTTGAATGCTGAAAGGAAGGAAGAATTTTGTTAGAGTGAATTCAGGAGGGCAATGAGAATGTAATGGAAAGACAGAAAAAATCCTGAATAGACTGAAGGAAGGAAGTTGTACTCCACTTTCTGTTACATGAAGAAACTGAAGTACATGAAGAAGAAATGAAGGAGCTGGGATAGATTAGGTAGAGAAGAGGAGAAGCATAGTGAGCTGGGGTGAGAAATTAGAACAAGTCAGAATGTATGTTTGCTATATGGAGGGGAAGCAACTATGGTATATAAAGTAGTAATCTAAATATTATATTCACCCTAATTTCTTAGAAAATTAAGAGGTCTTTCTGCAAGAAAAGTTAAACTGGAACTGAACAGCAGAAAAGGGAAGTAAAAAACAACAAACAAGAATAAAAACAAACAAAGAACCCCCCCACACACACACATTTACAGGACAAATGCTGCTTAAAATACCTTGATTTTTGGAGAAAGGCCATCATCAAAATGTCACCAAATACATACCTGCAACACATACAGCTGAGCCAGGTACCTTTCATACCCTTTTCTCAAGTGTGAATTGTCTTCAATAGATTTGTTTGGTACTTTACTTGGATTTTATGCTGTTTGCTACCTGAAAAAAAAAATTCCCAAACAAAACATTTTCTCTGGCATGGGCATTATGTTGGCACTTGGTTTTCTCCTGAGGTAAGTGACAGGCGATGCACTTGGCTTTGCATAACCACAGATGCTCTTCTTTACCTATTATCTACTCATGCAACAATGCTGAGCTTTTATAAACTGACTCTAAGCATTTCTGCAGCATGACACATTCACAGCTTTTTAATCTCTAAAAGCTAAAGACATTGGCTTGTCAGGAACTTCCCCCAGATTCCTCCCATTCTCTCAGATCATTCCTATCCTTCCAAAATGTCCTGTTTGCTCCTTTTCTGTAACACCCAATACCAGCATCCAGGACCTCTGTGATTCTCCTGATTTTTCCTGACCCATGTCTGAATATTCATCTGATCCACCTGTGCATGTTGAAAGTGTGTGGGACACTGAGAGCAGTCACAGCTAAAGGACACACTGGAGAAAGGCATTTCTATGTACCACAGACACACTGAAGCTCCTTAGTTTTTGTCCCTAAAGGAATACTGCTCCATCAGAGTGCTGCTTAAACAGGACAAATGGATCCTGCAGGAGACCATCAGAAAATTCCACAGAAACAACAGAGACAGCCTACCTTGACAGGGCACTGGTCAGTTGGCTGGCACTGGAGTGGGCATACTGCCAGCTCCTAGGGCTCCTTCACTTCCCTGTGAGAGTAGCTGGTTCCTCAGACATCCAGTGAGCCAGCATGGCACCTGGGCAGCTGAGTGGTCCAGGAAAGCAATCACAGAGGTGGGAAGCAAAGAATTCTGGCAGCTGGCAGATCAAGAGAGACATTAGAAGGATCTCATTCCTGTTAGAGTGCCAAGTGTCTGACTTTTCATCCTGATCCAGGAGGGAACGTATACACGTGTGTGTATGTGTGCCTATAGATGTGTTGGAAAAGGTACTGGGTGTGGACGTCTCTTGGGCTGTATATCAAGGGGAAATTATAACAGCACAGAAGTGAAGAATAAAAGAAGCAGGAAGCCTCTTCATTTCATTATTTGATTGTCTGAGATTTGCAAACAACTTCTTCCCCTGTAGAAAGAATACAGAAAAATGTAACATTCTGTTTTCTTTCAAAGAAATCACGTTTCAAATCTTCCTGACAGTGGCAAACTAAAGACACTCACCTAGGGAAAAGAAAATTTAAAAAAGGAATAAGTTTGAACTAAAGTTAGTGATACTGTGTGCAGTTCTGGAGACCCCAGCACAGGAAGGACATGGAAGTAAGCGTTGGAGCAGGTCCAGAGGAGGCCACAAGGATGCTCAGAGGGCTGCAGCAGCTCTGCTATGAGGACAGACAGAGAGAGTTGGGGTTCTGCAGCCTGGAGAAGAGAAGGCTTCCAGGAGACCTTAGAGTGCCCTTCCAGTATCTGAAGGGGGCTACAGGAAGGCTGGGGAAGGACTATTGACAAGGTCTTGCAATGACAGGACAAGGGGCAATGGGTTTGAACTGGCAGAGGGGAGATTTAGACTGGATGTTAGGAGGAAGCTGTTTGCAATGAGGGTGGTGAGACACTGGCACAGGTTGCCCAGGGAGGTTGTGGCTGCTCCCTCCCTGGAGGTGTTCAAGGCCAGGTTGAAGGAGGCCTTGAGTGACCTGTGCTAGTGGGAGGTGTCCCTGCCTATGGCAGGGGGTTGGAATTAAATGATCCTTGAGGTCCCTTCCAACCTTACCATTCTATGATACAGTATTTCTTGTAGTGCTACTGCAATGTTCCATCTCTTAAGTACCTAAATAATTTAACAGAGCAAACCTGCAACATAAATACAGCTATCAATGCCAGCATGCTTTGATCTTCGTAATACTGGCAGGCCTCTGCTGTTGCCTCCCACTCTTGGTTTTGTTAACAGTAATTTAAGCAGCAATCCTTTTGAGATAAAAGGATTACAAGTGGATGAAAATATTCTCTTACAAAATTCAAGCAAACATTCATAAAGCTTGTCAGGCAGCCTTGCTCACCTTGAACTTCCCCACAGCACAGCTCTGGAATCCTTGTTCTGCGACAAGCAGTTTCCTGATGCAAGGGTGTAGTAGTTCCTGGGGACTGTTGAGATCAGTTGCAAGGTGATGCCAAGATCTCTTGCTTTGCTGAACTGCAACTATGGTATCAGCTCCTACATTCATTTAGCTGCTGTGGGTGCACAAGCACTGCTCAACCTGTAGCTCTACCAGGTGGCCTTCCCCCCATGCCTGGGATGACTCTGGTCCCCAGGGTTGGGGCAGGAGCTCAGCAAGCATTGCTTGGACACTGCCATGAGTGCAGTCTCATGTGAATCATGTAACTGGAGAGCTGTGGTGTAATAAACAAAAACATCTAAGTAGTATAAATTAACTGTGTCATCCAGTTCTGGGTCCACCCCTCCAGGGGATATGGAGCTCCTTGAGAGTCCAGCACTGAGCCAGAGTCACAGAGATGATGAAGGCAATGGAACAGCTCTTTTATGAGGAGAGATTGAGGGAGATGAGGCTCTTCAGTTTGGAAAAGAGGAGGCTGAGAAGTGACCTCATCAATGTCTATAAATATGTAAAGATTAGTGCCAGGAGACTGGAGCCAGGCTCTGCTGGGTGATGCCCAGTGACAGGACAAGGGGCAATGGGTGGAAGCTGAGGCATAGGAAGTTTTATGTAAACATGAGGAAGAATTTTTACCCTATGAGAGTGACAGAACCCTAAAACAGGCTGCCCAGGGGAGCTGTGGAGTCTCCCTCTCTGGAGATATTCAAAACTCACCTGGAAGTGTTCCCATGTGATCTGCTCTAGGAGATCCTGCTTTGGCAGAGAGGTTGGACTGGATGAGTTTTCAAGGTCCCTTCCAACCCCTGACTTTCTGTGATTCTGTGAAAGGCAGAGTAAGGAGCATGTGGTCAATAAAAATAAACCAAAACAAAGATGACTCTGAGTAGCATCACCTTTAAGAGTGCAGCATGTTCAGTTTCAGGTGTACGATGTAATTTCTGATGGGTTACCTTAGTGGGACACTCGTGTTAGCTTATTTGTTACCAATAGATGGCAGTGAGCACTCAGTTTCCTGCAGCAGTAAGAGCTGTGAAACTGAAGTCAGGTGTCAGGGGATGGGTAGGTGTTTCAGGCAGATCCTTCTGGAAATCCTGCAGTTACTGATGTTGTCATTGTGTTGTTGACCAGAACATCACCATCCTTTCACATGTTCTGGTATCCAGTAGTCCTTGGATTAGGGAAAAATGAATTAGAATCAATCCATTCATAACAAATAACAGTAAGCCCAGGGAGGTCGTGGATGCTCCCTCCCTGGAGGTGTTCAAGGCCAGATTGGATGAGGCCTTGAGTAACCTGTACTAGTGGGAGGTGTCCCTGCCTATGGCAGGGGGTTGGAGCTAGATGATCCTTGAGGTCCCTTCCAACCTTACCATTCTATGATTAAGCCAAGATTATTTGTGAAGCCCAGGGGCCAAACAATCTGTTGTTATAACCATACCATGTAGAAGAATAAACATGCTCTCAGGCATGTGGGCAAGGGCTACAAACTCAGGGTAGTTTCTATTTACACTGTGTAAAGTTCTAACCTACAAAGTTTACAAAGGGTAAATGCAATAAAGTGTAAACTACCAAGGTAAATTCTCAGCTAAGAAAAATTGATCACCAGCTCTAAACTGTGAAATTACTACAGCTAGAGTTAGCCAAGTTATTAGGAGCATGAACCACTGCAAAGGGCTAGAAGGTGGTCAAAAGAGTAGTGGTACAGATACAGACCATAGAGATATGCAACTTGATGGCACAAGAAAATGGTTTACATGGCTCACATACCAGCATTCACTTGGGAAGCCAAATGTCCTAAATAGGATGCTGGGCAAAAAAATAGTTCCCTAGTAGGCAATATGTGTACACCCTTCCAGGCACAACATCCCTGATCCTCTTCCTTTTGAACTCTGTCCAATCAAGGAGCTGGCCAAGCCAGACAATCCTCATTTCTGGAAGGAGACTGTGGGAAAAGAACCTTCACAACCCCCTTGTTCCCTCTGAATTACTTCTTTTGACACCTTTCTAAAGGGGCCTGTGGCAGGTCTTCTCAGCAGCTATCCACATGGTTGCCAGAGATGTGTTTTACTGGATGGAGTTCACCAAATTTGGGCTAAATTACTCAAGTGGATATGGAACAAGGCAGTGAAGGAGCAATGGATTGCACAAGGGGAGAAGCCTGGTTGTGGAACACTTATGCACCAATTTCATCTCTCCAAATTACAGCAGCACCACCCCTCTGTAACCACTACTTCCCAAAATAGAACTGACCATTTTCTCTGATTTTTTTTTTTTTTTTTGGTGGTTCTGTGCCTGGTTTAAGCATATCTTGAAAATCTTATTACATGACCATTTTGCTTAATACCATTATTCAGTTTGAACTCAGTGTCTGTCTAGATGAATTCCTATAATGTTTCAGCCAAGAGGATGCCTGACATGCTCTAATAGGTGAACACATTTCAGGTTGCAAAGCAGCCTTGACCTCATCTGGCAAATGAAATGGCCAAAAAAAAGAAAAAAAATATATATATATAGCAGCTCACTTGAGCAAAAGGAGAGGGAAATTGTTCAAACAGCTACAGAGTTCTCAGAATCCTTCTTTTGTCTCTTTGCATTAGGAGACAAAAGTGTGCAGTTCTGGAGCCTTCAGCACAGGAAGGACATGGAAGTGTTGGAGCGGGTCCAGAGGAGGCCACAAACATGCTCAGAGGGCTGGAGCAGCTCTGCTGTGAGGACAGGCTGAGAGAGTTGGGGCTCTGCAGCCTGGAGAAGAGGAGGCTTCGAGGGGACCTTAGAGTAACCTTCCAGTATCTGAAGGGGGCTACAGGAAGGCTGGAGAGGGACTATTGACAAGGTCTTGTAATGACAGGACAAGGGGAGTGGGTTTGAACTGGCAGAGGGGAGATTCAGACTGGATGTTAGGAGGAAGTTGTTTGCAGTGAGGGTGGTGAGACACTGGCACAGGTTGCCCAGGGAGGTTGTGGTTGCTCCCTCCCTGAAGGTGTCCAAGGCCAGATTGGATGAGGCCTTGAGTGACCTGTGCTAGTGGGAGGTGTCCCTGCCTATGGCAGAGGGTTGGAACTGGATGATCCTTGAGGTCCCTTCCAACCTTACCATTCTATGAAAACTTCGACTTGCCTTTGAGAAGAGTATGGACAAGTGTTCAGCTTTGCTCCTCAAGTGTCATTAATGGAATCAAAACCAGAACAGAACTCATGGACAATTCTCCACCTGCCATCATGAAAAAAATAGTCTGAATTAACCCAAACATATTTGTATTAACTCTATACAAGTCCACTGGGTTTGCTTACTTTGTGTCATTGCTGAGGCTCATTGCTGAGGTTATTAATGTAATTCCCTATGTTGTTCATTCTTTCAGGGTCTCTTGGGAGCAGGGTGGCTGCCCACTCAGCAATAGGGCCAGCTGCAGGTTTCATTCAGCTATGAGCTACTGAGCAAACTTCTGTGTTTTACCTAAGGCTGACAAGGAGCTCTGAGTACCAGATAACTTTTCTATGAGCCTGAACTGCCACTCAGCTACTCTGTGACCCACTTTCTTCAGCTTCAAAGTGTGGCAGAATTATCTGAGTAGTACCCTGATAGCCTCAGCTGAGAGACTTTCTCTGAGTGCACTTGTGTGGTTCTTGTATGCTCAGGCTAAGTGGTAATGGCTGCAAGCCCAGAGCAATAGCTGAGCTCTCAGAGCCTGGTGCCTGCAGGAGCCACACAGTGAGTGAGAAAATTGTGTCAGCATCTCCTCTGAATGTAGCCTGCAGCTAGTAAATGCTGCTTCTTCCATTAGCAAAGGCGAAAGCAGAGTGAGCTTACACCTTGCAGGCACAACAGAGAAATGGCACTGCCTTCCTCATCATCCTTCCAGCACAGGTCATACTGCTCCCCCCCACTTACCTTGTCTGTGGGGTGATGGTCCATTGTCAGCACCATGGCAAGTGTGTTCCCCACTTAGACCCTTTAGAGGAGATCAGAGTTCCTCTTAGAACTGGATGTGATTATCACACATTTAGTGTCTCATCCAGTTCCAAAACACACCACAGGCACTTCTGACAGATGTTTGTCCAGTCTGTTCTGAAGAGCCTACAATGAAAGGTCTGGGTCCTTCAGTTCAAGAGAGATGTTGAGGTACTGGAAGGTGCCCAGATCAGGGCACCAAGGCGGGCGAGGGGCCTGGAGCACAGCCCTGTGAGGAGAGGCTGAGGGAGCTGGGGGTGTGCAGCCTGCAGAAGAGGAGGCTCAGGGCAGACCTCATTGCTGCCTGCAGCTACCTGAAGGGAGGTTGTAGCCAGGTGGGGTTGGGCTCTGCTGCCAGGCAATCAGCAACAGAAGGAGGGGACACAGCCTCAGGCTGTGCCAGGGCAAGTTCAGAATGGATGTCAGGAGGAAGTTCTTGCCATAGAGAGTGATTGGCATTGGAATGGGCTGCCCAGGGAGGTGGTGGAGTTGCCATCCCTGGAGATGTTGAAGCAAAGCCTGGATGGGGCACTTAGTGCCATGGCCTGGTTGGTTGGCTAGGGCTGGGTACTAGGTTGGGCTGGATAAACTTGGAGGTCTCTTCCAAGCTC
This sequence comes from Eubucco bourcierii, assembly GCA_013396675.1. NCBI lineage: Eukaryota > Metazoa > Chordata > Aves > Piciformes > Ramphastidae > Eubucco > Eubucco bourcierii. The sequence goes on along the minus strand of VWZE01009124.1, from coordinate 660,922 downwards.
ATTGATTCCATGATTCTGTGACTCCCCCATCTCTATAAATAAAGTACTTCAATACTACAAAGAACTTTTCTCCCTGTATAAATTATTGTCACTTAGGATAACTTAAACTCATTATTCCTAGCCCTACTTAAAACAGTCAATGTGCTTCTTCAATGCTTACCTTTGACGTAATTGAAGACTATCACCAAATCTTCCTCAGACCTTCCCTTCCCTCAAGTGACCTTACCCATCTCTGGGTATGATGAGTGACTGTGCTGGTTATTTCTCTGCTGAGGCCCACTAGCATAGTCAGAGCCTAGGAGAAGCTTTCTGCCATTGTATTTCTGAGTTCTGCAAGAGAATTGTCCTGACCATTACTTCAGGTTTGTTTCTGCTTACAGCTGGGAAAACAACAAAGCCTGCATCATCTCCTGAAACACACTGTTATTTTAAAGGCAAAAGTTGTTGTCTGGAAATATCAAATCATATCACTAAGAATTACCTAACCCTTGAACCAGCTTTTAAACTGTGATTCACTGAAGACATCAATCAATGATAGAAATAGAAATTTCCAGGAAGGCAAAAACTCCTTAATAGAAGACTAAGGCAAATAAAAAAAGATCTGTCTCCTAAATCATGGTCCAACTTACAGAAAAGCCAAGGATCTATAACATTTCTACATTACTGAAATTGCCTATTAGAATCCTTGGAGAATTTCCCTTAAGACTTTTGAAACATTTAGACTGAGATAGGAAGAGGAAGAAAGCTACCCTTGATTTTCATCTTGTGTTATTTAACTTGAAAGCAATGATAAAGCAAGGCAGAGAATTCAGCTGGAGGCATTATTTCTTGGAGGATGTATTTACTTGAACTATTCCAACACCAGTAGTCAGAGATGAAAAAAAAAAGGGGGGGGGGACACGACTTTCACTCTACAAGTATCAACATTTTCACAGATCTGGGGCTCTACTTAGTGTTGCTGTGCTTTAGTTGAGCAAATCTGACTGAGACATATGAAATGGCTTCATCTGAAAACTGGCTGTCTTAAAATCTCCTTCCTTTGCCTTTCTTCTGTTCAAACTTTTCAACGTCACTCTCAAGCACAGCTCTTCCAGTAAATGCCCATCCACAAGCAGTATGTTGGGTAACAAACAGGGATCAAAAAAATTCATCAGTGACCAAACCTCCATGCTTTCGTGAGCTGAGAAAAGCCAAAACACCAGAGAAGTAGACCAGGAGCACAGTGCTCAGTCAAGAAAGCTCCAAATGAGACATGTCACTATATATTAGACATATATATACACACATACACACATACACACACCCAAACATGCACACACACATATACACACCCATACACACACACAGCATCATAGAATCAGCCAGGCTGGAAGAGACCTCCAAGCTCATCCAGCCCAACCTAACACCCAGCCCTAGCCAACCAACCAGGCCATGGCACTAAGTGCCCCATCCAGGCTTTGCTTCAACACCTCCAGGGATGGCAACTCCACCACCTCCCTGGGCAGCCCATTCCAATGCCAATCACTCTCTATGGCAANACAGGGCTGTGCTCCAGGCCCCTCGCCAGCCTTGCTGCCCTGATCTGGGCACCTTCCAGCACCTCAACATCTCTCTTGAACTGAGGGACCCAGAACTGAACACAGCACTCAAGATGTGGCCTGAGCAGTGCTGAGAACAGGGGCAGAATAACCTCCCTGCTCCTGCTGGCCACACTGTTCCTGATCCAGGCTGGGATGCCATTGGCTCTCCTGCCCACCTGGGCACACTGCTGGTTCATGTTCAGCTACTCTCTACCAGCCCCCCCCAGGTCTCTCTCTGCCTGGTTACTCTCCAGCTACTCTGTCCCCAGTCTGTAGCACTGCTTGGGGTTGTTGTGGTCAAAGTGTAGAACATACAGACAGACACACAGATAAAATATATAAAATATATATTGGAGTGCACATTAAGACAAAGTTTCTCCATAAAGAGAGGTCAGGCATTGGAATGACCTGCTCAGGGAGGTGGTTGAGTCACCAACCCTGACTATGTTTAAAAGTAATTTGGATGTGGTGCTTGGGGATATGGTTTAGGGTGTACCTTGCAGGTCAGGGTTATCTGCTGGACCTTGGCAACCCTGAGGGGCTTTTCCAACCTGGATGTTTCAGTGATTCTGTGCTAAGAGCAAAGGGTTTGTGTTTTTCCTCACAGAAACGGTATCTCCCCATTGATGCAAGCCAAAGTGAAATGAAAGATTGCTGTCACTGTGCAGATGATGTACTACCCACAGAAGATGGATTTCCTCTCTTTTACTTACTAAATACTCACAGTTCCACAGAGAAAGGTGGTATGACCACGATAATAAATTTTACTTCTCTTTTAGTCTGATTTTCTGTCTGGGAATTGTAAATCACTTTTTAAACAGAAGCTTATCACAGAATAAAAGGTAGTTCTGATTGGTACCTCTCTGTGATCTGACAGATTATGAAGTAGACTCACAGAACAAATATCTGTAATCTGTCTAGAAAAGACATTTGTTGTATGGTATAAATTTCTACTTGATAACCTACCTGTAGGAAAGGCTCAAATCCTTTAATTCCTCAGGGTTCTTCTTAAGCCTGCTGAAGCAGCAGCACTGGGCAGGCAGAGGAGAGGTGTGACTTCCCTCCTCCATCATCTCACACTGCTTTCCAAACAGCCCAGACTCTTTACAAAGAATCTATCAACCCAGCAGGCTGCTGCTTCCTTTTCTTGAGACCAAGAGCTCAAGTAGCTGGGGGCCACCATCTTCCTCAGCCCTGCTGGGAAGCAGCACTTTGCTATTCCATGTCACTTGACCCTTTGCTACCTGTTTACAGCTGGCACCTTCATCTTGGAGCTGTTTAGTTTGGAAAAGAGGAGACCTCATTGCTGTCTACAGTTACCTGAAGGGGCATTGTGAAGAGGTTGCTGCTGGGCTCTGCTCACAAGTAACTGGAGACAGAAGAAGGAGGAATGGTCTCAAGCTGAGGCTGGGGAGGTTTGTATTGGACATTAAAGTTTTTCACAGAGAGAGTGGTCAGGGACTGGAATGAACTACCCAGGGAGGTGGTGGAGTCACCCACCCTGGATGTATTTAAGGGTGGTTTGGATGTGGTGCTTAGGGATATGGTTTGAGGTGAATCTTGTAGAGTAGGGTTCTAGGATGGCCTTGGAGACCTTGAGAGACTTTGCCAGCCTGGGTGTTGCTGTGATTCTGTGGTTCAGAGCGTTGCTTGTTGCAGGTTGACCTGAAACATTAGTCCAGAAATAAAAAGACAAAAAAAAAAGTTATTACAAAAAATTCATACATATTAATGATATGCTGTTACAAATCACGTAAAATTAATAACCAATATTAATTTTAATATCCAGGCAGATATTGTTAATAACTATGAAAGCTGTTTATTAAATCACACCAGAAAACTCGGTTTGAAGCACCTCATACACACAGGGAACTGGCAAAACTGCAACACTGTAACAGGTAACCAGCAAACAAACATTATACTGGGAGAGAAGGTTCTTGGGGTCAGTATACTGGGAGAGAAGGTTCCTGCAGTCACTACACTGCTTGTGGTTCATTATCCTGCTTAGCCACTGGATGGATGCAGGAAGCTCCTTTCTGCTTATGGTTGAAGGCAATTAGTGATTGCAAGAGGTTTGAAGTATTTACTCACAAAACAGTATCAGACAGTACCCAAAGCACATGGAGGGGTTGCTGCCAGTGGTCTCAAAGCTGTTAGAGGCTTTGGAGTTTCCCAGGCTCTTCTCTCAGGCAGTTGGAGTCTGGCACAGTCTCTGACCTGGTTCCTCTTGATTCCTGATTCAGCAGCAGCCTTGCAGAGGGGCAGGCAGGATGTGATGCCATGTGCAGGCTTGGCACAATGTCAGGCTGGCTGTGCAGGCTGAGTGCCTGCAGGGACTTAGAGTCTGTGCCTGGTGAACTGGAGGCAGTGGAGTTTCCAGGCAGTTCAGGATGCAATGAGGCAGCAAGAGCACTGATGGCAGCAGCAGGCATGAATACAATGGCAGAGAGCACCTTGTGTCACCTGCTCGTCCCTTTTTATCAATACAGCCTGAGACTAATGAGCCTTTGGACACAGATTAGCCACTCAGGCTGGCACTTTGCCAAGTTTGACCATATTAGCTGAAGCCAGGGCTTTGGTTTGCCTTTCCTGCAGCTGCTTCCCTGAGCACAGAATGAAGGGAGCAGGGGAACAAATCTGGGCAAGCCACAGCCCTTACACTTAGTGGCTCCAGGTTCTTTGTCCTCTTTCCTATGGTTGCTTCTCCGCATTGCAGAAGGGGAGAGATCAGAAAAACATCTCTGGGCAAGCCAGGACATGCAGGAGCCTATTTTGGCCTATTTAGGCATACAATAACATATGTCTATGACATTATGACATTTTGAGCAAGATGAATACACTTAAATTGAAATCTGCCTCAAAGGAATTATAGTTCATTATTAACCTGATGGTCAGTTATGGATCTGTTAATGCTAGTACTCCTTAAAAACTGATTTGAACCTGTTCTTAATCAGCTAGCAACTAGAAGAAACTTTTCCTCACAAGCTTTTTTATATCACACAGTACTAAGAAAATTTGGGAAGGAACTACTAAAATCACAAAAAGCAGGATTAATTTTCTCTTCTAGCCTAACTGGCCAAAATTCTAATGAGAATACACAGGGCCAAAGTTTTCATGGGTGGTTTTGTAAAGGTGAACCAAAGAAGTTATTTTCAGCTGAAATCAAGCAAAATGGTCAAGCAATCTGGAATGAGGAAAAGAACTGAGCTCAGCATCTAGCTACCAAATCTGGTAGTTTCAGGCTTGAATTATTTCATCTTACAGTCACTGAAAAGAAACAATAATACACTCACTGAATTTCTCCTCAAAGTGAGTGAAGTAACTTCAGTCACTGGAAGTTTTGAAGCACTTCTCCATCTCCAGTGTTTGGTAAGTAATACCTAAGAAATAATAAATAAGGATGTTACTTATTTGCTTGCTTGTTTTTTGTTGGTTTTTTTCTTTAAATAATAAAGGCACCAACTAAACAATGAGAAAGAGGCATGACATGCATTGTAGAATCATAGAATGGTAAGGTTGGAAGGGACCTCAGAGATCATCTAGTTCCGACCCCCTGTCTTCTTCCTGACATCCAGTTTCAATCTCCCCTCTGCCACTTCAAACCCATTGCCCCTTGTCCTGGCATTACAAGACCTTGTCAATAGTCCCTCCCCAGCCTTCCTGTAGCCCACTTCAGGTACTGGAAGGCTACTCTAATGTATCCTGAAAGCCTTCTCTTCTCCAGGCTGCAGAGTCCCAACTCTCTCAGTCTGTCCTCATAGCAGAGCTGCTGCAGCCCTCTGAGCACCTTTGTGGCCTCCTCTGGACCCGCTCCAACAGTTCCATATCCTTAGGAAAACACTGTCAGAAGAACACTTCCTATGAAGTGTGAGAGACTGGCACAGGTTGCCCAGGGAGGTGGTGGAAGCCCCATCTCTGGATGTTTTTAAGGCCAGACTGAATGCAGTTCTGGGCAACCTGATCTAGTGGAAACTGTCGCTGCCCATGGCAGGGGGGTTGGAACTGGATGATCCTTGAGGTCCCTTCCAGTCCTGACCATTCTGTGTTTCTTTTCAAGCAACAAGGTTCTGCGTGGCAGCTTCTATTTTCTGTGACTAACAACTTAATTCAATTACAAAGGCTCATTCAGCAGCACTAAATATTACAACCCAGATTGCAATATGAGCTTTTAACAAATACTTTGACATGAAACCCACAAGTTTTTAAGCCATCATCAAAAACTCAATTGCACAACAGAGGGACAGGAGCTGGTGGCAGGTGTAACTCTCTCACTTGGTGACTCATTTCATTGACTCATTTTAATTGTTTTAATGACTCATTGTGATGATTCCAGCAACATAAATTCAGTTTGTCAGCAACATGCAGTTATCAGCTAAACACTCTAGAGAGAATCAAATAACACAAGAAGCTCAAACTGAATAAAAGAATAAATTTTTTTTTTCTTTTTCTTCATTTCTGAGCAGTGATGTCAAACACAGAGAATCAGTTCTGTTTACAACACCCCTAATTTACTTGTGTGGCTGTTCACTTCTTGAATGGTGTTTCACACGCTGTACTCTTGTGTTTTTGTTGACCTTGACAAAGGCAAAGCTCTGAAAGGTCCAGGTCACCACAGCTTGAGGAAAGAGTGGCCATCTCTGGGTGACAGGAACATTCACAGAATCAGAATTCTTTACAATCACTTCCCTGCAAGAGGCATTAAACCTCAGCTTCACCATTTTAGCCAGTTTCAGATGACCGCAACTCAGAATAAGCCTGTGGAAGAGCAAAGGCCTCAAAGATCATCTAGTTCCAACCCTCTGCCATAGGCAGGGACACCTCCCACTAGCACAGGTCACTCAAGGACTCATCCAACCTGGCCTTGAACACCTCCAGGGAGGTTGTGGAGCACAGAATCACCCAATGTGAATCTTCAATCTTTGATCGCATTGGGTGATTCTGTGCTCCACAACCTCCCTGGGTAACCTGTGCCAGTG
>VWZE01009124.1:585371-647988 GCA_013396675.1 Eubucco bourcierii | reverse complement strand
GTTTATTATCTTTCATGACTCCTGAGAACCCTTCAGACTGCTGGATGTTTTCCACCTCCCACAGAGCAAGCGTCACGGGAGATACAACTTACTTGTAGATCTCTCCACATCTGGCAGCTGCAGCAGCTGAAGAGATGCTCACAAATTATTGGACCTCTTGCTCACAAAGTACAGAACCTGCTCCTTCCCAGCAGTGACCTCATGTTCTGCCTAGGCACACATCCTAAGAGATGGGAAGCCTTGCTGCTCCTTGTCTATCAAGGGACCTCTGCCTCCAGGAGTGGCTGTTAGAGGGACATTGCTTGTGTTTGCATGAATTCTGATATAACCTGTACCATCAAAGTGCTTTGGTAACAGTTATATTTAACAAAACCAGATCAGAGAAAGATGGAAAGGTTAAAAGTGGCTTCAAAACAACTTGGGGAAAGGCCAACCAAACAGCAACAGAAAGAGAACCCCAAGAAACCCAACAAGTCATGCCCATCACATTTCAAGGCCAGCCTGAAGTTAAATACTGTTTCAAAGAGTCTCAAAGTCAAAATTAAACTAGTTTTGGGTTTACTGAGCCAACAGCAGCAAAGGCCTTTGAAGATGTATTAAAACCATTATGTCTAATGAGGGCTAAGAGCTTAAGCAACAATACTGATCATTAACTGTGGTTGCCTTGGTTAGTTTGACCCCTTTTATGTTTCCCCCCTTTGCTAAGGCCTCGAGAAGCTGCACAAAATGCTTTCCATGTCATTTCAAACATTCTGGTGGTTTTTAGAATCATAGAATGGTAAGGTTGGAAGGGAACTCAAGGATCATCCAGTTCCAACCCCCTGCCATAGGCAGGGACACCTCCCACTAGTACAGGTCACTCAAGGCCTCATCCAACCTGCCCTTGAACACCTCCAGGGAGGGAGCAGCCACAACCTCCCTGGGCAACCTGTGCCAGTGTCTCATCACCCTCACTGCAAACAACTTCCTCCTAACATCCAGTCTAAATCTCCCCTCTGCCAGTTTAAACCCATTGCTCCTTGTCCTGTTGTTGCAAGACCTTGTAATAGAATCATAGAATGGTAAGGTTGGAAGGGACCTCAAAGACCTTTCTTTTTAGCAACCCAAAATCTTGCTCTTCAAAACCAGTCTGACCTTCATCTCTCCAGCTTTCAGACAGTAACTGTCAGCAAAGACAAACCCATCACAGAGCTGCACTGCAAACAAGACAACAGGCTGGGATACAGAGGCAACATCTGTCAGTGAGACCTAGGTTCTCCAAATGACTTTGTTGTAAGCTGAGCACCTGGGAAGCTAAACAACATTAAGGACAACCAGCAACATAGGTATAAGAATATGCCAGTGACTAAGAACATACTTGCAAGCAGCAATTTACAGCTCAATGGATATTTTTGCTTTCTTTCCATCTAATTAGCTTGTAGTGGGAAACCGCTCTAAAGGGCCAGCTCCCAAAACAGCTACCTGGATGTTTAAGCTTATTACAATCAATGTACACTTGCTCAGTCTCATAGCACAATGCCAAGAGACTTGTAACGTGATTATTTTAGTTTTCCCCAGATAAATTAGCATCAGCTTCTTTATTTGCCCTTCCTCCTTTTGTCCTTTCTTCTCAAGAACTGTTTTTTTTCTCCTTGGGCATCAGAATAAATTTGAAGGTCACATTTGGCATAAAGCTGTGAAGAAGTATTTAAATTAAGATTAGCTTGAATTAAAACAGGTATTGAGAGTTTCAGTTTCTACATGATTAAAAATATACCTGTAATTGGATACACCTTCAGTACCATCCCAGAAGGCAGCCTCCCATGAAGTGTTCTTATTTTGGCACCTGTTGCTTTGCAGATGGTTGTTGGCTCCTTTTATCATGCTGGAGAAAGGCTCCCAACAATTTTCCTGATGAAGTTAGCCACTGCATGATCCTGCAGCCTCTCCCATGGTGTGTTTAGTATCTAGGACTGCTTGAATTCCTTCAGAAGACGCTCTGTCAGTTAACAGACTACCTTGTCCATGGCTTTGCAGATGATAGAGGAGTCAAAGGTTCATCTCAGTATGACACTAAAAGAAACCATTCTCAGTAAAAAGAAGGCTTTATGAATGACAAAAACAAACAAACAAACAAACAAAACCCCCACAAACCACAAAGAACAAACATCAAAAAGGCAATTCCATCTTTTGGCTCATATTTTCTGTCACAACTTTTTCCTGGTTTGGAGAAACAATCATGTCAAAGCAACAGCAGGTTTTTTCAGTAGTGTTATAATTCCTACCGTGACTGTGATGTTCAGAGATTTAAAGTATTGAAAAAAAAGGTCTGGTGTCCCCATGGATGTCCATCCAGTTGCCTCTGCTTTCCCTAGCAGACAAACCTCTGCCCCTGTCTCCTGCTAGTCAGGAAACAGTTGTGTGAAGTTCAGAAGTCCTACTATAGGCCAAAAGGTAAACCAACCAACCAAATCACAAATGGGTGAAAGACACCAAGCAGCTGCAGATTGTATGGCTTAATCTATGTAAAACATGGGCATGGAGAAGGAGCTCAGCTGAAACCCTTATTCCCATCTACCAAAAACTCACAGAGAGAAGTGAGTGGGATTATGAGTACCACCTAAGTGGGCCTACAGAGTAGTAAAATACTTTTAGTTATCATTAGGAAAATCTCCTCTAGTCTAACTGCCAGCAAGTTACTTTCTCCGTTAGCTATAGCTCTCCCTTCATGCTTTGTTCTACAACTGTTATTTCCCCCAAATTTGCAGGTTTTGCTTCAACTGCAGCTTGTAGTCCCATGCTCCCCTTATATTTTTTTTATTTTCAAAAGCAGAAGAGATGTGCAGCCACAAATCCAAACTAGAACTTAGTGGCAAGAGAGGAAACAGGCTACCCAGACTGAAGCCTTGCAGGAAATGACTCTTCTTTTTTGTATCTGTCCTCAACACATACAACTCCCTAATGAAAAGACTAATCTCAAGTCAGACAAACAGGCGGTGGGAATTATCAGCTTTACATTAAGCACATTTGAAACATCCCCCAGTCAGAGTTGACCACACAGCAACACTCCAAAGCTGCCTTCATGCTGCATAACCTGCAGAGAAACGTTAGAAGCAAAGCACTCAGAGCTCAGGCATATTGCCCTAGTCAGGATCGTCTTCTGAAGGATAAAATGTGAAGCCAACAAGAGGATTTCATTGCAGCTGTTACCTGGCTGCTTTTATTGGTCATCAAATACCCACACAGCATCTCAAAACTCCAAAGCATATTTAACTACCCTGCTAACTGGATGCATTTCAAGAAGAGAACCTGATTTTTTCAAACTCTGAGTTTAAAATAAGCAAGTATCTAATTCCACATCTTTTAAAATAGATTTAAGACAATACTTAGATCCCAAGAAAACCACCAAAAAGAGGTGTGAGAATAAGTTTGTCTTTTTCCTTTTCCTTGAAGTAACCCACAGATTTCATGTTATAAAAAGACTCCTGCATTCCTGGGACACACTTCAAATAGTAACATCAAGAACCTTTTTAAGCCTTTGAAAGTATAATAGACCTCCCCTGCACTGGAATTTAATCATTTGGTGGTGTTGTTTGTTTGTTTGGTTTAATTATTTTACATCTAGAATGGATTTTAGATTAAAATAACCACTACATCAAGCACTGTGACTTCCATGTCATAACCACACACTTGTTTAAAGAAGAGTAACTCAGGCATGCCAGAATGGAAGTGCTACTATTGCTCTGTCATTTTTCTAATAGCTGTGTTCATAGACTTAACAAAAATACTCTCTCGGAAAGAACCCAAAGAAGGTTATGCAACAGAGACAGACACGGGCCCTGTAGAAAACAGGCAACTATTTTAAGGAGCTAAAAATGTGGAGACTTTCTGGAGGTGTACTCAAGATTTCTAAATGCCACAACTGTAAGTGGTTGGGACTCTTGAGTAGCTGTGATTGGGAGGAGTTGGAACTGACACAGTGATAGAGTGAAGTTTTGAGGGGGCTCATGAAATCAGCAACCTCTTGCAGCATCACACTTGGGAGCACAGTGGAAAAGCTTCAGATAGCATCACAGTTTTAGTTTCACAGTTACAGAATGCTAGGGCTTGGAAGGGATTTTGAAAGATCCCAAAAGTCCAAACCCCTTGCCAGAGCAGGTCACACAGGAATGCATCCAGGTGGGTTTTCAGTGGGAGGGAGACCCCACATCATCTCTGGGCAGCCTGTTCCAGTGCTCTGTCAGCCTCACAGGGAGTTTTTCCTTACATTTAAGGGGAACCTCCTATGCTCCAGCTTGCCAGCTGAATTTAAACCAGGAGAAAGATCTGGTGCTGTGGACCAGGCCCAAACCCAACCCAACACTGTACATTCTCATGCTTTACCACCGACATGGAAACTCCAGCATACTGTTGAAGGTCACCAGAAGCGTATTTAACTGCAGGCATCACATCTCTGGCAAGTTACTTGCTTTTAGACAAGTTCACTTATACACAAGAGCTACAAACATAAGGATAATAAATACATTGAGTATTACAAAGCCTAAAATTAAAAGCCACATCCTTCTCAGAGTATTCAAAAGCATAGAGCCTTCCAAAAACATGGGAAAAAAACCCTCCCTTCTAAATTGCCACATCCTTTTTGTGCCAAGTCTGCAGGGTAACATTTGCTTCCAATCAGCTTTCTCTACCATTCATGTTTCTTTCTGCTCTACAACAATATAGATGCCTTTGTCTAAAGCCAGACTTACAGAATAAACAGATATTAGCAGTAGCACAAGAGGCTTTTCTAGTAATCCCTAAGTTTCCAACATGCAGTTGCACAGAGGATTTAAAGAAATCTCAGATCAGTTTATCCTCCAGCTTCCCCCCCACCCCCCCTGAATATGCTCCTCATCCAAATTATATGGCTATATACAAAGTTTTGTTGTGGAGCAGACTGAGACACATAGGTGGTGCATAACAAGCATAGCTTCAAGGCCTAGTAAGGCTGTGACACACAAAAAATATGTAAACTACATTTTTTTCAATGACTGTTCAGAATCATTACTGAATCTGTTAGGAGTTTGTTTGACAGAATTTCCATTCTGAATATACATAAAGATTATAAAATGAAACACATGCCAAATAGTCCTAAAAACCAAGCCCACTGCTGGTTATTTATATTTAAAAAAAGAAAATGATGTCACCTAACAATAACAGATATATCCTGGTGTTCTTTTAAGTGGGAGATATCAGCAAGGGAAAACTTTTTCTTCCCTTGTAGCTTGCATTACAGTACTTCATTTTAATCAGTTTATTTAGGTGCTTCATCAGTTCACTTTCATATAGTGCTCACATGTTTGAGTTACATAAACATCAGTCACACCTTGCTTGCAAGTCATGATGCTCTGAAAGTCATCCTAGGTCATCAGTGCTACTGTCCACAGAGGCTTAAATGTATTTTAATTCAGGTAACAATAAACTGAGACTAAAAAGCTCAGGTTTTTTGAATTCTCAGCATGGAATTCTGTGTTCAGCTCACCTGTGTGCTCAGGACACCATCCCAGACCCTGCAATGAACTTCTTGGTACATCATCCACTCAGAGTAGCAGGGCACACATGGGTCTGGGTGCTCAATGAGCTTAGAGCATCAGAAAAACTTTCTGTAAGCCAAAAGCAGTACTGCTTGTGGGTGCAGAGTCCTGTAGGGTCATCATCACATCTGCAGTTTTATCCAGCTTGCAAGAAGCTGACAAACATCCCTTTCTCCATGGAGAAAATTACAGAAAAATGGAGAAAATTATTTGTCTTTGAAACAAACTCTTCAATAACTGAAGAGTGGGGTCTTATGTTGTAGTGTACACCAGCAAGAGCCACTGCTGCTACTCCAGGAGTCACTGACCTTCCAGAATGGAAGGACTCTGCCTCTTTGCAAAGCCTACTGGTTTCTGGGAGGTAAACAGTCCCTTAAGGACAAGAGATAATCACAGCAGAGGGGTGATCATCTGAGGCTGGGAAAGTTCTGTCAGTGGGGTAAAAGACATTGAGGCTGCTGAAAACTCAGCATTTTAGAAATGGATTGTGCTACCTCTGCACTTCCTTACACCACTTGTGGCTGAAGGACCCAGACTGCACCAAACCACAGACAGAACTGAACTCCCATTGAGGTGAAGGTCAACCACGCAGCGCCAAAGCAACATTGCATCACCATGATTATTTGTTTTACTTTAAACCTCTTCTAAAGATCTACATCACTGACGCATCTGACATATCATGGGCACGTGGTTCTTGAAGAGCAAGGCACATCTGTTTGCTAAGTGACTTTAAGGAAGTCAACCCATCAACTAGCAAAGGGAACCACCAGGTAAGAATGCAACTCGACAAAAGGACATTCTGCTTTCCAGAGATCAACTGTCTTACATTTATTTCATCAAAGGTGTGATACAATTACAAGCCCATGCACATCATAAAAATCTGAACTTAAAATTGTCATGGAACAGAATATTAAATAAAGCACATACAGAAGTTTCTGGGGATCCAAGTGGACTGCTTAGCCTGGAGGAATATTATTTGCAACGTATGGGTAGAAGCAGGAACAAACGCACGTGATCATTTCTTTACCTCTTTTCCTCCTCCACTCCACACCTTCTGAAGATAAATCACACAGCTGAGCAACTCTATGGATTAAATCCTAGACATAAGCACATAGTTGAATCCAGAATTGTATTTTATATTGCCTACATCTCTATAGTACAGATTTTTATACCGCCATTAAAAAAATAAATTGGACTACATTTTTAAAATGTAGCCAAGTATAACTGTTGTGAAAAACGTAATCTGTCCGTTTAATATGCTGACAAATTAATTGCTCTCTTAATTTATTTCAGTTCTTTTTTGTTGTTATAAGGTAATTCTTATCATTCCTGAATGTTGTTGAATAATAATAATGCCTCTTGCAGGAAATTTAAGATATTTCTATGTGATGAAACTTCTGGAGGAACCAGATAGAAGCTGCAACAAATTTGAAATGAAATAAATATTACAGCTGGTATTTCAAAGGCACACAAATACTTCAAACACATACAGTTTCAAATCTTTATTTTTTTTTTTAAAATTCTACATGTCTTTTACAATTACAATAATTTGTTACTTAAATGACTCTGGTATGGTTAATGTACAATGAGCTGTTTGTTTTTGTTTTTTGTTTGTTTGTTTTTTTTTCCTGAAACTCAACCATGAAATACAATTTCATCAATATGATTTTCCTAAATAGATTAACACAAGATTTCTGGTTGGTTGGGAAGAACAAGTGCTTCACCTTGAACAAACAGCACAGCTGCCTTCCCCTCAGAATCTGTGTGATCAATCCATCCAAAGTGCTTTTGAAGATTGCAGAGCTGACTGTGACTGATTCTCAAAATCAGCCTATCAAATGACAAGGGTCTTTTGTTTTAACATTAAAGAGCATTTTCATGTAATGAAACAAGTTGCAGTAGTTATTTTTTTTTTTATTCATCTACTGAGGCAAACTCATGTTGAAGAAAAATTATATGATTATCTGCATGCAATGAACACTCCTCTTTAAATAGTTGATGAATTTTACACATAGAAAGAATCTGTTAAAGAGTGCAAGTACTTTGATAATGATTTCACAAAAGGACATATGCTGGTAATAATGGTAGCTAACATTTAACATCTAAATACAAGCTAATGTATATTTAGCAGGCAATTGACATGGCCAACAAACCATGTTTCATGTGGTTGCCCTTTGAGAAAATGAACTCATTTGGTCCACACTCCTAAAGTTACCTTGGTAAAAAAATTGCAACAGTTAGGGCCAGAGTTTTTTTGATGAAGTTCTCATTTCTAAAATGTGACCTGTTAAAAAGTAAAAGCAGTACATCAATTGACATATCTTGTCACACGACCTCGGTATAAAAAGATGGCCTGGTGTCTGGAGCGATGAACGAGCACTGAAGGACAATCAAAAAAGGATGGAGACAGTGAACTGAAGCTTTCTTGTGTTATACCTTCTTGTTCCAAGGTACTGCTTTCACTCTGTAAAATTTTGTACCCAAAGGAACTTTAAATCTGTTTTGTGCCTGCAAAACAAAAAAACAAACCTCAAATTACACTGGAAACGGGAGAGAGTTCCTCTAGGTTTGTATTTGTAAGCAGGAATTTATCGGTGCTCCTCAGTAGTCACAAGTGCTTTGGGAGTCTGGCAAGGTTCTGCACACAACTACCCAAGACACCCATCCTTGCTCTATTCTTTCTAGTTCCCTTTCTCTTGCTATTCACTGCCTAGAAGACAGAGCAGGAATAGCAGAATCTAGGACAATTCTCATCTCATTTATTATGCAGAGAGCATTTTTCACAATTGTTACAAACATTAAATCTGCATCTGTGTGCAGTTCTGGAGCCCCAGCACAGAAAGAACAGGGAACTGTTGAAGCCAGTCCAGAGGAAGCCACGAAGATGATCAGAGGACTGTAGCAGCTCTGCTATGAGGACAGGCTGAGAGAGTTGGGGTTCTGCAGCCTGGAGAAGAGAAGGTTTCCAGGAGACCTTGGAGTAGACTTCCAGTATCTGAAGGGGGCCTACAAGAAGGCTGGGGAGGGACTATTGACAAGGTCTTGCAATGACAGGACAAGGGGCAATGGGTTTGAACTGGCAGAGGGGAGACTGAAACTGGATGTTAGGAGGAAGTTCTTTCCAGTGAGGGTGGTGAGACACTGGCACAGGTTGCCCAGGAAGGTTGTGGCTGCTTCCTCCCTGGATGTGTTCAAGGCCAGGTTGGAGGAGGCCTTGAGTGACCTGTGCTAGTGGGAGGTGTCCCTGCCTATGGCAGGGGGTTGGAATTGGATGATCTTTGAGGTCCCTTCCAACCTAAACCATTCTAGAATTCTATGATTGTCTTTACTATTCATTTTATCAGATTATTTTTCCCATTAGTATTTCCTTACCTTTTTTGCCTGGCAGTATTCCTTTTCCATCACTTTTCCTAGCACCCAAGGTCTCCTAGATGCACCTGAAGCTACAAAGACAATAGATTTATTATTTCAGCTCATCAGCTACAGGTGACAGGATAGTATATTCACTATGTTTAAAGATCTTTTGTTAATGTGATTTCACTAGAAGCAGAAACTTGTTCAAACCCCCTTTTTTTAGTAAATTAAGTAAGTCCAGACCTCAAGAGAGGTCACTGCTGTTCTCAAGAGAAGAAATCTGATTCTTCCATTTTAGTTTTGTTTTCCAAGTTTACATCACAGGATCCAAAAGCAAACCAAATCTGTAACTAATTTAATGATTCAAAATTGTTCTTGTCAACCCAGTTTGACTTATTGGTCTGATTTAAGGTGACAATCTATTGAAGTATTCCAAAGGACATAGAGTTGTTTGTAGTCAGCTATTATTGTGTTAACTGAAAAAAATTGGTTTCCTATATTAATGATGGACATTCATTACTCATCATTTTAATACCCTAGAGATCTGCTAGTTTTGGCTGCAGCCTTCAAAGGGTGCCCAAATACTGTTCAGAACGGAGAAAAGCGAAAAACTTCAGTAAGAAACTGACAGGTCAGAAGTGCAACAGTGGGCATAAATGAGCTTTCAGAGCAGTTCTGGAGCAAATGGTACGAAGACAGCTGACAGTTCTCCATTTCTTGCTTGTCATATTTGTCACATACTTACAAAATCAATTATAAATTTAGTTGTGCTGGTTTGAGGCTAATTGGAATATTTTAATAGAGAAAATTACACTACAGGTTGTGAAAGGAAAACATGGTGATGTCTACTTCACTCATAGGCTTGCTGAGATGGTTAAGAGAAGAAACCAAAACACAGGTAAGTCAGTCTGTCTCTCTCTGGGGCACAGCATCTGGGTCTAGCAGCTTCTGCCTCTTTCTCCTCTTTGCTGAGTAACCTCACTAATCACTTTTCTTCTAACCCCGCTGGCCGATCCTCCAAACTCACCTTGCACATAAGGCAAACCTTGGGGTAAGGTACAAGGGTGGGGAGAAGGTGGCAGGGTGGCTGGGAGCCCCTCCTGGGGTCTCTGATTTCTGGGAGGGGAGTTGTGTTCCTGTATTACCTTTAACTTGTCTATGTCTGTAACTATTCCTGTCTATAGTGTATATCTCTGCTAGTACATTGTGCTGAGCTGTAAATAGAGTTTCAGTCCTTAACTTCCAGCAGGCTAAGTTCTAGTCTGGGTCATTTTACAAAGTGTGGGGGGCAGGGAACTCCCAAACCATCACATCAGTAAGTCAGGAGTGCTAATTGTAAGAGAAGATAACAATTGGAAGTAATTTTGACACTTACCACACTCACCTGGTTTGAGATCCAGTGCAGCAAGAGATTCTGAGTGCAAGAAATACAAGGTTGGACTAACAGTAAACAATACGTAGTTGTCATGCCGCTCGTCCAAGATGATGAGAACCAAATCTCCAACCTGGAAACTAAAGCAGGGGGGAAATAAATTAAAAAAACCCAAGTAACTTAGGTAAAAAAAAACCCACAGAACTGGATTTCCAAGTACTGCACAAAGTGAGACTTCAGCTGAACCACAGCACAGAGGTCCCTACTTGTTAAGCCAACTTACATGTACACACATACAGATATTTTCTGAAGTCAACAAAACACTCCCCCTTAGTTTCTGAAATGCTCTGCAACAATCATCATCTAAAATGAGTATTTTTTCAAAGGAACTGAAGGTTTTGCTTTACAATACTGGGGCTGTAAGAAAAGAAGCCTCTGAGAAGACCTTAGAGCAGTCTTCCAGTACCTGAGATGGGAGGTATATGTGAAAGCTGAACAAGGACTTTTTACAAGGGCTTGTGGTGATAGGACAAGACAGAATGAGTTGAAGCTTGAGGAGGGGAAATTTAGTCTGGAGATTAGAAAGAAATTCTTTACAGTGTGGGTGATGAGACACCAGAACAGGTTGTCCAGGGAGGTTGTGGATGTTCCCTCCCTAGAGGTGTTCAAGGTCAGGTTAGATGAGGCCTTGAGCAACCTGACCTAGTGGAAGCCATCCCTGACCAGGGGGGATTGGAACTGGATTATTTTTAAGGTCCCTTCCAACATAAACTGTTCTATGAATCTATATAAGCAGAGGTACCTAACAAAATACTAACAACTCATTTTCATATTGTTTTTATTCACCACTGCTTATGTTATTGATCACTGTCATCAGTGTCTCCCAAACACTCTTTTGATGTTTTGAACTGAAGTCAATTGGAACAGTGTGATCTGCTCTAGGTGAACCTGCTCTGACAGGAGAGCTGGACCAGATGATCTTTCGAGGTCCTTTCCAGCCCCTGACATTCTATGATTCCCTAGTAAAATCCTGCAAAACATTTCTGTATCACAGAACAGTTTAGGTTGGAAGGGATCTCAAAGATCATCTAGTTCCAACTCCCTTTGTATCCTATTCGGTGACACAAGGCAAAAGGGATGAACTTTGAAGCTTTGATCAAAAGGTAAAAAAGGAAAAGAAAAGAAACACTGTGGTGACTTTCAGAAGTTTCAAAAATCAGTTTCTTCCTGACACTAAGGTAACACAGGAAGCCACCAAGTTCTCATGTCAAGTTTCAGTAACAGGATTCAGAAAACTTTTCTCTGTCTCAAATTCGTTCCACAGTGAAAATTTGTTGGATGTGAATTATTTACCCATTAATGTAACGAAACCTAAAATAGCTACAAATTAAGCACTAAACCATGAGAGGGCTCTAAAATTAAATATTACTACTACTCTGAGGATTGGGAGGGAAGTGGCAAAGAAAGGAGAAAAATCTTCTCCATAAAAGGAGATTGCAGATACATAACCAGAGATAAATAGGTACATCAGGAGAGAAATTTGCTTCATCTTCTTTAAGGTTCAATTTCAGATTAAATAAACAACACTCAAAGCTTTTCTGCCTGCCTCTTTGTTTTGATTAAAGCCTACACTGAATTAAAGATCTCTCTATTGGACAGAGAAATTCTCTTTCACAACATTTTCCTCAAAGACTGACAGCTGAACTGTTGATAAGGATAAGCTGAGAGAGTTGGGGTTCTGCAGCCTGGAGAAGAGAAGGTTTCCAAGAGACATTAGAGTAGCCTTCCAGGATCTGAAGGGGGACTATAGGAAGGCTGGGAAGGGACTATTGACAAGGTCTTGCAATGACAGGACAAGGGGCAATGGGTTTGAACTGGCAGAGGGGAGATTTAGACTGGATGTTAGGAGGAAGTTCTTTCCCGTGAGGGTGGTGAGGCACTGGCACAGGTTGCCCAGGAAGGTTGTGGCTGCTCCCTCCCTGGAGGTGTTCAAGGCCAGGTTGGAGGAGGCCTTGAGTGACCTGTGCTAGTGGGAGGTGTCCCTGCCTATGGCAGGGGGTTGGAACTAGATGATCCTTGAGGTCCCTTCCAACCTTACCATTCTATGATTCTATGATCTAAATCTTCTCACCACAGAGCAAGAACTGTGATGTTCTCCCACTACACACTTATTACTGGAAGCATATTCATCTGTTTATATGCAAATTCATAAGTACTTACTCTCTAATTGCTATTTTTTCTGAATGTCTTGAGGATACTGATGACATGCTCTGGGACATCTACAAAACAAAAAAAAAAAGAAAAATGTTCTCAAGTATTGATAAGCTGTGATGAATGAACACCAAAGATTATCTTACAGGTTTTTCTCAAAGTGGAACAAGTGTTAAATTAAAATGCAAACTAGCTTGACTTCTGTATTTAGCATTTATTTTTACCTTGAAGAAAAGCAGAAAAAATGGGAATGCTAAGAATATTCCCACTGAAACTTAGTAAAGGATGTTTCTACACAGAAAAAAATAGTTCCCTTTCTCAGTAATTTACAGATAATGTAACAAAATCTTTTAATAACATTCTTGATATGGAAAGGGACTTCTTTTTAGTTCTTATTGCTTGCAGAGAGCAAAACTCAGGAGTTCTGCTGCAAAAGCAGTGAGACCTGAGAAGTTTTTTCTTTTGCTGTACAGAACTCCTTCTCTGGAGTAGCTTAACAGAAAGGAGTAGTGATATGGAGGTGCAGGTGTGTGTTTCAGTTTTACAAGTGTATCAGGAAGGAGGGATTTGGGGTAGAGTTTGTGGTCCCCAAGCCTGGGTAGTCTTTGTTTTTTGGGATCATGTCTCTTACTCAGCATTCTTCAAATCTTCCCCGTAAGAACATTGCTAAGTTGAGACACCTCTGAAAAGGTTACCTATTTGCCCCTTGCCTTAACACTTAAAACCTCTTTGAAGTTACTAAACCCCACATTTTCATATTTACAAGCTTTCTCAATTTTTTTTTGGGGTAAGACTCAAAACATGCATTGCTCAAGTACCTACCAATCTTTGATTTAATCTCTTATTTTCCTCTTCTTTCAGCTGCAAAGTCTGGAAGAAAATCTTATCTGATTAACTAATTAACACACCTTACACAGCATAAACATGTTTAACAAGCTTTCTCATATGACCAGAGCTGACTACTCATAAAACAGACATATTTACCACAGCTTTTAATTAACTATATCAAAGCATCTTCTAAATTAAAGATAAGTTAAAAACAATTCAAGTCTACCAATTACCACAGTGCTACAAAATCCACTGCTAAGCTATGCTTATGTCCATACTCAATCTTCTACCCATTTTACTGATAAGGAATGGAATATATTATTACTCTGTAGACTCTACTCATGACAAATTCTTTGTAAGCAGATGGACAGAAAAAAGCATTTAAGAGTCACCCAGGAACTTCCACCATACAGTGCTACAAACCATAAACAGAAAACATTCATGGTCCTTAACTGATTACAGACTGTAGTCTGAGTGACCCCAGAAAGCTCAAAGCTAAAGATGCTCTCATTTTATTTTTCTATTAAGGTCAACTTTGAAAAAGGCAACAAAAAGGCAACTGGAATGGTGTCAGTTATACCTGGATAGTTAAAAATTACTAGAATCTGGAAGATTCCACTGCAAATGCTAAGGGTTAATCCTGCTACAACAGTAGCAACTTTTATTTCATCAAAAAGGTTCAATGACTCAGTGTACATTCAAAGCCACTGCCAAAATAAAAGTTGCAACAGAGGTGAAAATCAACGGTTTGGGAGCAGCAGGGAGGTAAGGCGTAGAAGTTCAATTCTAAACTGCAAGAGCATGACAATTACCTCAGAAAATTGGCATTTTAAGTATACTAAAATACCAGTATTGTGCAGTTATGACTTTGAGCACAAGTGATACTGTCAAGATGCACCCCAGTAGAATTAAGATTATCTAAGTAAGAGCAACCTAAGAGAAGAATTTGCTCATACCCAAGAGGAACAAATAAACCAATATTAATTCCTGTCCAGCCACTTCAAATACTTTGACATGGAAGAGTAAATCAAAGCTACTTTTCGCTAGAGAAATTTCTTTGTCACTTCTAAGATGGAATATTACCTCTGAAGCCTACATAAACCAAACAAATGAACTTTAAGCTAGGCTAAGTGCAATATATTAATACCTACTTTTTAATTACTTCACAGAACTATACTGATCTGAAATGAATGCAATAGAAAAATCATTCCCTGTAAAGATCTTTACAAGCTTTGCAGATACTGTGCTGCATTAGCATAGGCAACTGACCACAGCACAGCTTCACAAAGGCTTTTTGATTAAGTGCTTAGGTTGTAATGCTTAACCTCACAAGCAATCTACTCACTCTTTCTAACAACATTATCCTCTGTTTTTCTTCAGACATACGAACGTTTTCACTGAAAGAGAAAAAAGAAAATGGAGAGGTTAAAAATGAAAATTCTTTCCAGCACCTAAAATGATCTTTTGCACCTTTCTCCCACTGTCACTCAGTGATGGGTGCCATGTGTCTGCTAGCAGAGAGGGAGCAACACAGAAAGGTACCTTAAGAATCAGTACGGATACTTCTGGCTTGTTTGGGGAGTTGTTTAGTTTAAGTTATTTTATTTACTTACTTTTTTTTTTTTTTTTGTAAGCTAAGGAGTTTCTTTGCTGCAACAAGTCAGGGAATTTTCAGTCACTGATTAGTCTATAAAAAGTTACACAGGTCCCTCCCTGCATATTTTCAAAATATCAAGAGGAAAGCTGGAGCTCCCAGTGCTTTAGCACTTAACCCCTGATATTGAAGATCAGCTCTACGATGTCACATTTTACTGCTCTTTGCACATTAAAAGCTTTGGGACTCTCTGGTAGACACTAATGTGAACTTCCCAAGTGCCTCCACTTATCAGGGTACTGGGACATGACAAGATAATGGTAACATCCTAATAAGAAATTTCCTTCTGACTCAGAGTAATTCCTAATACAATTAAAAATTATTTTTGAAGGCAGGTTAATATGGAAGAAGATACATTCTGTATTCCAAACTGGTTGGGAAAAGAAAATGGACAACATTTTGGATTCTGCTACAGCAGAATCTCACACTGCAGATGTTTTATTTCTACGCTTTTCTCCAAATTTTATGTGGAGTTATAAAGAAACAATTGGAATGCCTTGGAAAAACACTTCTTCACCCTTTAAACCCTGAATTCTTTTCCAGTAATCCATTCTGAATGGATTCTTACAAAGCACTAAGTGTGATAATGGTTGAGGATCTCCTACTAATGGGTTATATTTTAATGTACATGTATCATCTGCTATTCATGTTGCCTTATTCTAGTCAAAGCACATGTAGTAGAATGTGCTCATTTTAGTACCAAATTTTTAAGCCTTCTACACTTGTGAGAAAATGACAAAAATGGTAAAGAAAATTGGGGGGGGGCGATGTTTAAAAAATGAAAAGGTATTTTTTCAGGAATCATCATAACCCAGTCTCATGGACTATCAGATGGTCCTTAGAACTTGAATCTCTTCAAAATTATTTCAGGGACATTTAAAATAATCATCAAGGTTTTCATGTACATTTTTAGGGAAGTCAGTATTGAAAGAACAAAATCTCTCTGCAGTAGGCTGGATTCCTGACCACAACCGAAAGAACACCTTTGTGCCAGTCAGTAGTCAAGCACTAAGATCAGATATCACAGGCCACTAGCTTAAAATGACCAGTACAAGTATAATCCATCAAGGCCACTTAATGAGCCTGAATCCCATTACTAGTTTGGAATCTTAAGCATTTTGTTGTGGCTGTGTCCAAGAATATCATAAGGTTTGTTTGTTTTCTTGTAAAAGACATGCCAACACCATGCAGCCACCCAGCTCCTTTACTATTACAGCTGTTTTGTATTTCATAGAATTAGGTCTATTTCTTCATGCCAGTTGTGAGACCAGGTTTCACCTTTAACTCATCCTCCCACACATTTCCAAAGGCAGTGACACCACAACTGTCTGACTACTTTGAAAAGAATAGTTTCAGCAAGAACAAAGGCAGAAGCAGTGTTAAACACTCTTGTTTGTACTTCCCAACACCCAGCAGCACACACTGAAAGGAGGAGGACATGCTTTGGGTATTTAGGCTACAAAGCCCCATACTTACTGTACAGCCATCATGCTGGTTTCCATTGTGGAGTCCATTCTCTCTTCAGCTGCAATGTCTGAAACCAATCTGTCTGTGTCAGTGGGAATATCAGCTGCACAGGCTCCACAGGGTTCTGAAGCTGCTGCTAAGTAGGTTGAAGGAGAAAAACTACTGCTTCTCAATTTATTAACTTCTTCCTCAAGTTTCTTCTTCTCTTCAAGTAAGCGAGCTCGATCTTCACAAAGTGTTTCAATCAAATCTGTAACACAAGCAAGTAAAAATCACTCCAAAAATCAGCAGCACTAAGGATAAAACCCATCTGTAGCGAACAGAACTGTCCCACCAGAAAAGATGAGCCCTTCTTCAGAACTTCGCTTACCCTTATCTTTTTCTTGCTGTTGTGTAAGCATTTTTAACTTGTCACTGAGATCATTAATTATGTTTTCTTTTTTCATCTTCTCTCTTGCCAGAACAGTATTAAAGTTGGTCTGAAAACAGAAAGATTGTTGAAATAAGAGACACAATGTATAAATTTAATTGCAAAATATGTTACTAGAACACAAAAAGCAGGGAAGATGCCACACACATCAGCTCCCTAAATGATAATTACACAAGGAATTCAGTTTGTTTATATATTATTTTGGTGAAGAGATGACATATCTGTATATTTTATTTTGAGCTTTCTCTGTAACCATTATTTTCACTTACCTGCTTCCACCAAGCCTAATATCCATATGCAGCATAAAGAAACCATCATTAAAAACAGTAATTTCTAGACTGGGGCACTTTTAAATGTAATGCTTTCTATTCAGTTAATATATGCCAGTTCCACATTTCGTATTAAAAACACTTACTGTAAGGATTAAAATGGCTATTAAGATACAGTTGCACTACATCAAGGTACAGACACTTAAGAAAAAATATCTTTATTAATAACTTAGAATGAGTTAAAAATGCATTTCAAGTCAGTGATCACTAACTGAATGCAGAAGTCATACAGGCATTCTGGCTAACAGCTTGAGTAACTGAATATAAAAGAAGTTAATAGATCCTTTATCCTTCAGCATCTGTCTCAAACCTTTTTGCTTCTTCTGTCCTCCTACTAACCATTCTGCCCTCACCCCTTCTACTCTTAAGGTAGAGCTGAAGAGGGAGACAGCCATCTACTAGAAATACGGTTTAAATTTCTTTTTTTTGGTGAATTTTAAGAGAGTCTTGACCTGCAGATATCAACTCTCAGTCTTAAAATGCAAGGCTACACGCCTTCCATTGTGCACAGCAACCTCTGCTACGTGTGTAACAGAACTACCACACACCAGAAGGATAAAGAACACCTCTCAGATAACTTTACTGAGAAAAACAAAAATGACAGAAGTGAGGCTAAACACTCAGAATATTCAGTGATCAGCAAAGTCCAATCAGGATTCAGCACTGACTGACAGACTGGTTGTATGGGTTGAGAGGTTTTGTTTGATTTGTTGTTGCACTTTTATTAATAAATGGCTCCATCTTCCCCTGGAAATTTGCTGTTGTGCCTCAGAACCTTCTCTTCTGCTGTACAGCTGAAGAATATCATTAGATCATGAGGAAAATGAGATATTAAGGCTTGTTCTGATGCAAAAAACCCCAATCTTCTGATTACCCATGTATGAAATGTTCCCATCAGATGTGCTATGTAAGGCTCACTTCAGCAGTCATGTTTGCAGTCTAAAAATTTCAGAGATATTCCCTTCTCTAGAACTGTCTGCAATTTTCTCCTCTCTGCATCAAGTGATTCATAGCATTCATTCACCAAGCTGGCTGATCACTACACTGTCTCTTTGTCCTTACTTGATCCTACCTCAGCTAAATTAGAGGTGCTTAAAACAGAAAATCCTTTCTCAGTGTTTAAGTGCAAAGCTGTAGATAATAGCTGTTACTAACAGAGATTTAATTTAAGGACTGAGGACTCATCCACAAGATCTGAGAGTCAAGATGTTCTGTAACAAAAGAACAAAAAGTGTGGATATAGATAAAATCATTAATCCAGCACAACACAATCGTGTATCAAGGTGTGGAGTCTTGTTTCTAAATTTATTAAGTAAAACACAACATTTGCTTTGCATCTTCAATGCCACTTGTTCAGGCTAATAAAGTTTAAAAGCCATTCAACAGCACTCCAAATCAATTATTTCTAATCAATTTTGTGATGTCCACCAATTTGAACTTAAAACTACACTTAAGCAGGATTTTTCTGAAGTTCAAGAGATCTATGGACAAAAAATCACAACACTGGTTTAATAATGTAAGCAAAAGATGCCACAAAACAACAAGACCTGAATCTGTTCACAGTTATTTAAGGTGCTACCTCTTTTTTGGTTTTGTTGGTTTGTTTTTTTTTTCTTTGTTTGGGTTTTGTGGGTTTTTCTTTTTCATTTTGTTGTTTGTTTTTGTGTGTGTGTGTGTGTTGGTGATTTCCTTTTTTTGACTTATTATTTTAAAGCTTTAGTGTTGGATTTCACCAATCCAACACTAAAGTTTTCATCATAGCCTGGTTCCAGACAGTAGTGCATATTTAGAATGTGTTAAGTCTTACATAGCACATAGACACCAATAACTACCTCATACAAAAAGAGGAGGGGGAAACCCAGACAAAAAAACCCACCATGTAACTGTCATGGAAGCAAAAGTAATAGAAAAGAAACATCTTTACCTGCTGTTCTGCTGTGAGTGATGTTCTGATGTTCTGCATTTCTTCATTCTTTCTTTTCTCTTGCTCTTCGAGTTGCTCTAAGAACTTCATTTTCTCCTCCTGAAGCTTCTCTTGAAGCTCAGCAACCAAACTTGATTCAGTAGATGATTCAATAGGAGGACTTAAAAGGAAATGGTTAGGTTTTTAATTTGCAGCACATACAGTCCCAGAATACACGCAATAAGCAAACACACACAGAGTGAAAAGTGTTTTTTGAAACCTTTTTTTTTAACCTGAAGTATTTAATAAATACTGGATTCTAATTAAGTCATTGCTAATCTTCAATTTTACTTTTTAACCATAAACATCTTATGAAATTTTTCTCTTGGACATTCTGAGTTTTACTGTACTGTATTTCCTCTAATTATCAAGTTTTGATGAGGGGGAGGTTTTTGTTCTTTCTTTTCTAATATAGCAGAAGATATGGAAAGCAGTATAAAGAAGAACAATGATGATCAATTCCCTGAAGATTCTTAGTATGTAAAAAATGCCTCCAGCACTGTCACCTAAGTTAAGCAATTAGGCAGTAAATCTGATGCTAAGGAATCCAGATGTGAAATTCAAAACTCTGGGTGGTAGAACCTTGAGGACAGTAGTAATGAACCTAAAGAAAAACATCAGCAGTTGAAGGAATAAGTGTAACAACCTCAAATGGTTCTTTAAAGCAGAAATGGTACAGGGCAAATGATTTTCCCAGCGCTGAACCAAAAGCATTAACTATGCTCTTCTGTGCTTTGGCTTGAGTTACCCACAGTGGGATGGAGTACTCCTTTTGCTGGGCAGTATTTGTGAAAAACTATTATTTTAAATTTCTACTACCCTTTTAGACCAGAATCTTGTTTAATAGAAAGAAAATCCCTCAAAGCTAACACTCCATCTCCATAAACACTGTCAATGGTTCTCTCTAAGGTCTCCTGATAAGAGCTAGGTTGTGATGAACTTGTGTGCTGACATACTGACACTCCCAAGAACAACTCCTAATCCTACAAATGCTCCAAGAATTTCTCTTGCTTCTCTGCTAAGACTAAGATGGAAGGGACTGGACAATACCAAGGCTAGAAGACAAAGCAGTAATTTAGTTTTCAAAGCAGTCAGGATTCCTATTCTATTTTTAACATTCTTTACATTATAAACCAGTAAACTGCTTAACAACAGAAGTCACCACGCAAATTGTGTTTTTCAGTTAATCTTGCCCAGTACAAACTATGTACAGTAGAAAGATTAAATGGGAGAGCTACAAATGCCTTGCAGTTTTATTACCTTACCTAATAATGACTTGAATTTCAGCCACATTGTCACCAAAGCACGTTAAATTTCCTGTCTGGCTAACCCACAGGTCACAAACATTTCTTTGTCACTTTTAACTATTTTTGCTAGTTTTCTTCTAAGTTCAAAATCTAAACTCTCAAAACCAGTGAAACACTTGGGTCAAATTATACAAACCACCTTCCTGTCTGTGCCTTCTGGACTGCTAACATAACCCGGCTCTTCTAGCAAAAGCACAGTTATCTTGACAATGCACGAGCACACCCGAGTAGAAGTTGGCCTCCACCATTATCAGTTGAGTGTTACACAATGACTGAATGAGTACAACAAATCAATGGGAATTGCTGACATCACTTGAGGGTTTAGGAACTCAAAATCCAAACAGCTAGACTGTGACTTTGAAGTATTAAGGCAGAATCACTTAACATATATGCTTTCAGGAGACAAAACCATGACATGTCTTTATTCCTAGAGAAAAGAACAAACCAAACCAAACTAACAGCAGATTGAAGACACTGGGAAGAGGCTTAGGAGGCAATACCTATTTTAAGGTCACAGAGAAATTAATTTGCTTGACAGAACTCATAACAATCTACTTCTACCTGTTCAGTCAAGTTTTCAGAACTTCTACAGTACAGTCATACATATAAAAGGGAAAGAACATAAACTTGTTTCCTCCTCATTTCACCACACATCATTAAAAGAACAATTAAAATAAAACCAGATCATATCCCAGCCATAACTTTAAAAAAGACATAGTTTTATCTTATGTATTTTGTGGTACACTGACACAGAAGCCACAGACTAACGCAACATCATTTAATAATGGATATGTTTGCCTATCAAGAGTCCTGAGGTAAAGGGACTGAAGCAGATAGTTCCAGTGGATATTCAGGTTTTCCTTGCAAAGACTGAACTGTGCACAAGTGTTGGACTCTGTGTAANGCATTGATATTCAAAAGGCAAAAGCTAACAAGTCTGTACTCGTGCTCTGCAGGAGTATGTTTCTTTTATCTGCATTCTGTCCATTTTATTGATCTTTTCCCATTTCACATGCTTGGTATATCATACTGCTAGAAAACCAATGCTCTATTTGGGCATTATTCAAACAAGTGGAGGATGTCCCTGCTTGCTGCAGGCAGGTTGGACTAGACCTTTGGAGGTCTCTCCCAACCCCAACCATTCTATGATTCTATATAAGAGGAGAGGATTTGAGATAATCTTGAGATAAACTTCAGCAAACATGTTCCTGAGGAAGCTCTCCTTCCCTGTAACAAATATGAATATAAAAACCAAAATCTTCATTGCTGCCTGGAAATAAAATTGTGTGAAGTATTTACAGTCTTTGAGATTTAACACAGGAAGATCACCACCTATAAAAGGGATGTGACTTGAATATCGAAACCAACCCAGATAAACACTGTTACAAACACATACAGGTTTTACTGTGTAGTGCATCACAAATATACCATATTAATTACTATACAAATGTACCATACTAATCACTGTACAACACTAGGAGAACACAGTAACAATTCTTACAGTACCTCTGATTTACTTGCATCTCAAGTTGCTGTATTTTTTCCAAAAGCCCTTTTTCAGCAGCTTCCCTCTGTAATTCAAACTCTTTACAAGCAGTTTGCACTGCATCCTCTTTTTCACAATTGAGCTTCTGTATGAGCAACTGCCTGTCCTGTTCTTGGTTAGATACTAAGAGTTCCTTCTCTTCCTTAAGCTTATGGATAATAGCTTCATATTTCTCCTGCTGCTCACAGAGAGAGAGTTTTTCTGTTTTTTCCTTTTCTAGGGCACTCGCTTCCAATTCTAACTTACTTTGCAGTTCAGTTATTTGTTCTGAAAGTCTTTTTTCTGCCTCAGAAGTTTTTTGATGAAGCAGTGTTACTTTGTTTAGTTCAGTTCTAAGCAAATTTGATTCTTCTTCGTATCTGTCAATTAGCTCAGAAATACACTGGTCTTTCTCCATCGTCATCAGAGTCCTCAGTTCTGATAAGCCCACTTCATACTCATCACTGCTAACTTGTATTTTACTGTTTAATTCATCTATCTCCTTTTTCAAGCTTTCTGTTTCCTTATCAATCTGAGATTTTAAGGTCTCTTGTTGCTGGTTTCTGCTTTCTTCCAACAGAAGCTTCATTTCATCTGTTTCTGCCTCTTTCAGGGCAAGTTCAACTTCTAATTTGCACCTCAAATCGGACAGATCTGAAACCTTGAGCTGCAACTCTTCTACTTGTTGTTGTTTCTCTTGTACAACTACTGCATGAGATTCCTGCATTTGTTCAAGTCTGTGCTGATTCTCTTTTTTTAATTTATCTAAACAGTCCTTGTGCTCAGCTAACATCTTCTCAAATTCCTGCAAATGCCTGGCCTGGAGTTGATCTTCCAGTTCTTTCAAATGGCTTTGCTCCAAACTCTCAAGTTCTGCCCTTAGGAGTCGCAGTTTTTCATTGTTCTCAACATGAAGTTTTTTCATGTCTTCTAGAACTATTTCACGTGACTGTCTCAGTTCCTTAATTTCACAATTCTGTGTCTCCATTTGGCATTCCAATTCAAGTAATTTCTGCTCTTTTTCATTCTGAAGGCAAACTACAGCCTCTTTCTCATTTTTCACCATTGCGAATTCATCATTCTTATTCTGAAGAACCTCTTCAAGGCCTAATAAGTCACCTTTTAACTTCTGAATCTTGTTTTTGCTCTCTTCACCATCCTCCAATAATTTATTAATTTTAGTTTCATAGTCACTTTTCAAGGACTGCAGTTCTTTTTGATGTTTATCTTTTAGTGTTTTTTCAAGGGACAGTCTGACGTTCTCGATAGTATTTACTATTTCTAAGGAAGTGCATTTTAAAGAATTAGAAAAGTCACACTGTTCTCTTTGTACAAGTGTTCTGAAGTGGCAAAGGTCTTCTTTTATACCTCTCAAATGCACCTTGGAGTCCTGGGCAATAACCCTGCACTTCTCCACGCATACACTGAGAGATGCATTTTCTACTGTAACGTCCTTTACACAAGAAGTCGTGTCTTGCATACGTCTGCTGTCTATTGCATTGATAACCGAAGAATAAAGAGATTCCACCATCATTTCTGGACTTTGTGGATCACTTATTACATTAGGAGACACTGGATTTTCTTCTATTACAAATTCATTTACCGCCGACATAAAGTCAGACTCTGGACTTTCGGCTAACGAATCCAAGTCTAATGAGCCTTGCTTAAGAGCTTGCTCCAAGTGCGGATGGCCAATAGTTTCAAAATCAAACGTGTGAGCATCAATGCTGTCTGGAGACAATTCCTCTAAAGGAGCTGGGGGACACACAGGAGGACACAGGGGACCCTGAAGACTGAGTGATGGAGGAGGAGTTCTTGAAGAGGTAGCAATTGCGGCTCCGGTTGCACTTTCCATCCTTGGTGTGGTAGCAGATTGTGGTGATGCTTGGCTATTGGAGGCCTGCGAGTGAGAAACCAGAAATCAAACACTTAACCAAACGATAAGCAAAAGTGTTTGCGTGTTAAATGGATCAAAAGTTACCAGACCATTCAAGAACTTAAAAGGTCAGCCTTATTATCTGTCACAGTCCAAACCACATGACTAAAATTGAAGCAAAAATTATAGAAATTATCATAGAACCATATCATAGAATGGTTTAGGTTGGAAGGGACCTCAAAGATCATCTAGTTCCAACCCCCTGCCATAGGCAGGGACACCTCCCACTAGTACAGGCCACTCAAGGCTTTATGAGAGATTTTCCAGTAAGTGTCCAAAACCCACCCAACCATTACCTTGCTTTTTCACCCTTCATCCTCAAAGGTCTTGTTTGATCCTGTTTATCTAAGAAAATGTGACCATCCTGAAAACAAAGTCTTCCCAAAGAAACCCAGTTCCCCTAAGACATCCATTCTCAAAGTCCTGGAGATCTTTCAGAATGGTCTTCTTCTCTAAAAAGCCAAAATTGCCTTCATCTGCTAATCCCACTCATGCCCCTTTTCCAACAGTCTCCATATAGCTAAGCCATGTTTGGAGGAAGTTCTTTACAGTGAGGGTGGTGAGGCACTGGAACAGGTTGCCCAGGGAGGTTGTGGATGCTCCCTCCCTGGATGTGTTCAAGGCCAGATTGGATGAGGCCTTGAGTAACCTGTACTAGTGGGAGGTGTCCCTGCCTATGTTGGGGGGTTGGAACTAGATGATCCTTGAGGTCCCTTCCAACCTTACTATTCTATGATTCTATGATTCATGTGTCTGGTGTTCTTTTGCTATTGAACTCAGCTAACTGCCAGGAGACAGTAGAGCTGGGCAATAAATGGTCAGCAACAGAACTCCAAAAAAACCCAGAGAGCAGTGATGTGATATTGATTGGACTGATGATTATTCCAGCAATTCTACACACAAGAAAAAAGGAACACAGGCAAAAGTATCACAGTTTAAAGAGCGTTCCTAGATGATCTGTGGAGCAAAGCAATGGAGAAAGACCAAGTATGACAAGAGTATTGTGCTGAGAAGTAAAAATCTCTCTGCTTCAATTCCAAAAGAGAGTTTAAATGAATCACTTAAATTACACACAGAGATGGGCATTTTCGAGATGACATCATGAACGGCCCAGCTCTGACTGTGCAATGCAATTTACTCTGAGGAAGGAGACAATTATCCAAATCTGTCTAGGCACTTGACATTTCTGAGTCAGCCAAGAATCCAAACTGGTCAAAGCACAGCAGAAGAGAAGAACGGGAAGAGCAGATTCTCCTAATTTGGAAAATGTCTTTTTTGTACAGTTAGACATTGATATGAATTTCTCAAATAAGCAAGCATGAACCCAAAATGGACAATCATCAAGACTCATACAAGACACCTTTCCTGTTCCATTTTTCTACTGTTATTATGGCTATTTTGATTTAAAGCTTATTCTTTCTACTTATTTCACACATTTCTGACACTGCAAGCTTTAATGAAATTTTTTGTTAGAACACTTGTCACTATCTTAGTTTCTCATGAGGTAAATTCCAGGATTCTGCAAGATGGGTGTCCATTTCAGAGCATGGTCTGATAGAAGAGCATATTTAGAAAAGTCCCAGTTGTCCCAAAATGTAGAGCACTCCAAGCCATTCCATTGACTAATATTATACTGCTCAGGCTCTCAATGGCTGTTCAAATCAAAACCAATCTTCAGAGAGTGAAAAGAGATAAGAAATAACAAATTACAGAACAAAAAGCCCAGAAGTCACAATTTACATCAGTTAAAGACTTCCAGTAAAGCTCCTGTTTAAGTCCCAGAGGAATATGAATATAGAGGACTTCCTGTCACCTCGTTTAAGCAGGAACCTGCCAATTCAAAATGCAACATGCTCATAGCCTTGGCAGCTTCTAGTCAAAAGTGCAAACACATGAGAGGTAACATGGAGTCCCACAAAAATGACACTTCTCTTCTGCAGTGAGGCTGACAAAGAAGTCAAATTTAAAGCCAACTTCACATTAAAAAAAATGAAGCATTGCTAAATTCAGCCAGAATTTCATTAAGCTACAGTGAGAAGGTAAAAAGGCTGTGTTTGGCTGTTAGAGGCTGAGGCACAGAAACGATTGGAAGTGACTGACAGAAACAGTATTTCTAGGGGAAAGAATCTGCTTGACAGGCAGAGCAAATCTAGGGGAAGAGATCATTTTGCCATCTGCTCTTTCTATACTTCAACTAAGAGACTGCACATGTTTCTTCCCTTCTCCAAAATGCAGGAATGCAACAAGGAGTAGGTGACACATCCATGTTGAAGCTAGTGGGGACAGCTTAGCAAGGCCTTCAAATTTCCTTAACTTTTTATATTAAAATCCAGAGAACAGAAACAGACACATTCAGAAAACATAAACAGTGTAATTCCACTTAAACAGTGTCTGTGATAACGCTTCTGTTAACTGCTTGTAAGATATTCAGTATCATTTGACTATTCTCCAGGCAGGTTCCTATTCTGCAGTTATGAGACCAACCAGTCTTTACATGTGGAAAAAAACAAAGAGTGAATTTCTGTGACTGACAGAACAGTATTATGAAAATATTCTAATACTTTTCAATAGAGCATTCTCTTTTCTTGGTAAATAAAAGCAAACAAATACCTTTTGTTCATTCAGCAGGTCTGTAATGGTTTGTGACATTTCATCCAAACTCTGTGCTGCCTTTACCAGGTTATGTAGAGCATGTACGTGCTGGTGAAGAGGTTCAAAGTCACAAAGTATGGGAACCCTTAAATAAAACCAGAGGATTACATTTTTTTCCCCCAATATTGTTAATCTAATATTAATCTATTAAATTATTATGTGTATACTTCCAACAAGAATAAGTTTCTAACTGCATACGGTTTGCACTTCCTTTAGTTCATTTATTTTACATGGAAATCTACTAAATCCATCTGGTATTTGTGTTTTAAATGAGGAACTTAAGAGATTTTAAGGAGTAGTTAATGATAAACACATAATGGGGAAGCACTATGTCAGTCTTTCCTTCTAAGGACAAGATTTGTCAGCAGTACCTAGAGTTACAACAACACAACAGTAACAGAAGAGAATTGACAGTGATTAGATCTGTAATTGAAGCACTTATGCTTGCAAATGACTTTATTCTTCTTTCCAGTTGGATTCTCTCCAGTCCAGCTCTTCCTTTGAAGCAGCTATTAATTCTCTACTGTTTTATTTTAATGATAGGTAAGCTAAATTAAAAGAATGATCTTAAAGGTCTCTTCCAACCAGAACGATGCTTTTGATGCTAAGCTTTCCAAACCTCTGGAAAAGCATTATTTAATTTTATCTGACAATCCATATATCCAAAATTTAAAATCTGATCAGGCTTAGACCCACTGAAATCACTCAGCAGTAGCTCATTTGGACTAACAATACAGTAGAGTACACTTCAATGTGCTTTGAATTCTCCATTTGATACAGAAAACAAATGATATCTAGAATCATTTTTGTAGAATCAACATTTAAATAATTCCTCAAACATTTCATTTCAGAAGACTCCAGCACTGGAAATAAACAGATACATCATTTTAATTATGCAGCTCAGGGGTTCAGTGATGACAGAAAACTACTTTGTATTGGGTCACAGTTTAGCAATTTCTTGTTCTTTACAAGTGAAATGAAAATATGGCTCTGAAGTGTCTTCTGAAGCTCAGTGTCTACCAAGTTGAGACAGCTTTGCTCACTCAAGTTGCAAGTCTATATTCTACATCTCTATTTCCACTGACTAATCCTGAGCTCAGAAACGGTGAGGAACATGACATAATCCCACCTCTATTGCCATCAAGTGGAAATCTATGTCACTACAATTTGGACCAACTGAAAGACTTCAGTTAGTAATCAGTTTTCCGATACAAAACTAGGCAAAATTCCTCCTGCACTCTGCCCAAACTTCCATGGAAGACTGTAAAATCCTCACAACCTTAAAAATCAGGCAAACATCAGAGAAGTGAATAGTTTGCACCTTTTTCTGCAGAAGTCTAAGAACCTAACAAGACATTAGAGTGCATCAGTTGTATCATGCTATAGGACAAACCCACTGTCAAGTAGACTGAACTAAAGATTCTTATCGTTATTTCCAGGAGCAAGATGGTCAGGAATTCTGAATCAAAATAAATGCCAGAGGAATATATAAGCAAAACCCAGTGAATTTAAATAAACAAATAAATAGATAACTAAATAAATAATCCTTGCCTGTTCCTTATAGAAAATGAACTGGAGACGGGAGGTTGAAAGGGGTAGGATGAGAGGGAGGCTATTTCCACAACACATGAACTTGGAAAAGGTGTTTTACCTGAGTAATGGTTGTACTTCTGAAGGACAGAAAGACTGCAAAAACTGCAAGTCACTTAATGAGATATCTGGAAGCTCACTGTCAAACCGGCGAGGTTTTCGTGTCTGCAGTGAGAAGAAATTCATTTACACATTGTTATTAAGGTAAACAACATCAAGCTAACAGACCATTAAAAAGGGTTGAACTAATAACAGACCAAAAATGAGTTCTCTTAAAAGATTTCAAACTTTTTTTTAAAGCCTGGCTCTAGCTCCCTAAAAATGCTAATTTCCATTTATAGTCACTACCCACAGTGCTTTAGGCAGTTGTAGAACAGAGATTTCAGTTGAATAAGGCCTACAACAAACATCTAAAGTTCAGCTTCTTCCCTATTACCAAGCTTCAAAAACACTACGGATTTGTTAAAAAAGTTAAGATGAGACACTGAAACTTTATTTAGTGTGCTGCTAAGCATTAATTCAGTTCAACATCTGAAACACTGAAATGAGTAGCATTCTGATTTTTCAAGTATCCTTTAAAACTAGGCTGAAAAAGTTAAATGAGGCAAAGTGAGATGGTTACATTAGAATTAGGGAGTTACCTTGCTTGAATTAACCAAGCTGTATGAAATCAAAGTTAAAAGGCAAGAGTTGATTATAGATATACATTTTCACCCCTTCAGCCATGAATGCTTTCCCATTTACACAATAGTTACCTGCTTTTACCATCTGAATAATTTTATGGTTCCATTATTTAAAAGACTCAATATTATAGGTCTTTTCCAATCTAAGCAATTCTATGACTCTGTTAAGAAGGCAGGATCAGTATAAACTTCCTGACTTCCTCCTTCTGATCATTAAAAGCCATGTTTTGTGCAATACCAAAAACTCCTTGTTAAAAAGGAGCATTGAGTTGGCGTTGTTAATGTAGGTCACTTGAAACGGCAAAGAACGTGAGCTCCCATTTTTTACATCTGTGTCAGAGCAATGTGACAGGCATGTAGCTTAAAAGCCTAAGCTTAATTCTTTTCATCTTTTGAAAGTACTGTTCATAAAAAAAAAAAAATAAATAAAGTAACCCCCCCAAAATATACTGAGTACCTACACAAAATGATGGAGGCCAGGAGTCAAGCCCTCTAAATAAACGATTCCTTAGAAAAGATTTCCCTGGGCAAAGGAAAAAATGGTTATTTAAAAGGAAGAAATGCAACATACAAAAAAATGCCTCAAGAGAGAACAAAGAAGTTACTGCACTCCTGCAGTATTCAGCCCTGCAAAAGCCTCAGTTCCTTTTTCACATTTTCCCTGCTAATTGTCAATTCCTTATTGCTCATCTCCTTATGAAAACTTCTACAACCTTTTGCTCAATTTTCTTATTTTAGTAGCTGGTTCAGAAGATAAGTTGCAGAATTAGCAGGAAAAAAAGACTAAATTATCAGATTCCTTTTAGCAGCAACTGAATGTTTAATTTTATTTTTTAACTTCTAGCCAAGGTCTTTAGATACAAGTCCTCATTCTTCATTTTATGAGGTAGTAGAGAGTAAGTCATAGCAAAACCATTAAAAATATTCACAAAGTTTAAAAAATGCTATTTAGAAGACAAGCAAAGCTTGCAGAGCATGTTCAAACAGTAACTGCATTCAAATGTCACACTTAGAAATCAAATCCTTTACAAGTATGAAACTAATTCAAGTTTCTGCAGCATTTTAGATAATCTGTATGAAAAAATTATGAAGGGGGAAAGATCAGTAAGGGGGAAAGATCAGTAAGGGGGAAAGATCAGTAAGGGGAAAATCCTGGGACCATCCAGCACACAGCATGTATTTCCTATTTAAGCAAAAGATATTAAGTAATAAAAAGTAATAATTTAAACTCCAAAGACAAAAGTCAAGCTTAACCACAACTCTGAATTCACAGCAGTACTTACTGAACAGTTTACCAAAAGATTCCCTTTTTGCCTTTTCAGCTTCATAGAGGTGTTTCCCATCTTTTATTAAAGCACCTGCCCACTGTGAAGGGAAATTATGTCATTAGATGTTAATTTATACACTGGCACAAAGATTTAGTTTTGAAGTTTTACTCACTTACCTCCCTGTAGTGTTTTATGAACATTTTTCTCCTCACAACTTCAACAACAGCTAGACAGTACATTTGAGGAACAGTACTGAGAGCTTCTACAACCTTGACCCTTTCTAGGAGCTCTGTTACAAGACGAAGCAACGCCTGTAGCTTCTCTCCATCTTGGTCAGCATGAAGCATTACAAAACAACACCACCTACAAGAGTAGGTAACACTTGAGAAGATATCAACTTAGTCATCTCTTCTGCATTTCCATCTAATTATGATTAGCAATATGTCTGGATGAACTGAACAAGGACATCATTTTCCATGGGGCAGTGACTATCTGTAAGCAGCAAGCAATGCTGAATTCAGCAGTTGCCTTGCAGTTGCCCGTTAACATCTCACAGCGAGATATTCCGAGAGCAGTCAGAAAATGAAAACTTGCTACTCTTACATCACAAGCTACTGAAGGAAGCTTCATTTAAGCTCTTACAAGGGCTTGTAGTGGTAGGACAAGGGGCAATGGCTTTAAGTTGGAAGGGAGGAAATTTAAGAGTGGTTGTTAGGAAGAAATTCTTTACAGTGAGGGTGGTGAGACACTGGAACAGGTTCATCCAGGGATGTCACAGATTCCCCCTGACTGGAGGGGCTGAATGCCAGGCTGGATGAGGGCGTGAGAAACCTGGACTAATGGAGAGTTTCCCTGGTTCCCTGGTCACAGCAGGGGGTTTGGAACTGAATGACCTTTAAGGTCCCTTCCAACTCAAACTGTTCTAGGATTCTATAAGTCTCACCCTTTGAAAACATCAGCATAACTGGCAGTCAAATTTTAAACAAGATACTGGTGGCTGACGAGGTTGATGAAAGGAGAGGAGATTATAGGTTCTTGGATGTTGTTTTATTGATATGAAGACCATTAAAACTCTAAGAAAAGTTTCTCTTAGTACTTTGTTTCGCACTGAGAAAACTTCATATACAAACTCAAGTGATTTTCCTCTTAAGAAAAACTCATTCCATTACCAAAGACTTTCTTAAACAGCCTTGATGCAAATGGAAACAATACATAAATTGAAAAGTTTTAACTTACTTCAGTCTGACTTGTAGATTATTTGCAAGCTCCTGTTTGGCAGTGGTACATTTCTGCTTAATATCTAACAGTTTTCTGTGATTAGTTAACATAATCATTAGCTGATTTGCATGACTCAAACACAAATCAGGCAGCACTGAAGGATCTTTCAAGTTCTCAGCTCTCTTCTGATTAGCCAAAAATCCCTAGAGGAAAAGAGACCCATTTGTTATACAATCAAAAAGCATGAAGTGGCCTGATCAATAAAAGTGAATTTGGATGTAACAAAAAAAGCTATGCTACTAATAAGGGAAATTTAAAAAAAAATTAAAAAATTACCAGAAGAGATTCTGCTATTGGGCAGAATCAGATTGTAAGATCAGAGAGGCTCCAAGTTTCCTACAAGTATACTCTTATTACATAATGCCACCTACTGACCACAATTCTATAGGCTGATGTTACAAATCCTAGCTTCCACAGGAAAAAAAAAAACAGTTTAATTTAACAAAGCCACTTTCCATGTTAAACATCAGAGGCTGGAAATGAACTATTTAACTATATAACTCAGGATATAATTTTTCACAGAAATGCAATGTTCAGTTAATTGAAAAGGTTGACTGGAAGCAAAAGAACTCTTAAGGGAGGTCAAGGAACAAGCAATAATGTTTTCTAGCTGCAGATGACTTTGTTCCATTGAGTAAGTTTGGCTTGAATTTTAATAATCAAACTGAGATTGGAGTAGAAAGGCAACTCAAATTCTGAATAGAACATCAGCTTTTTCTGGTCAGGGGAAAACAAGCCTCCAGCTTTTAACAGAAATACTGCCAAATTTCCACTGACATGTTCTTTATCCTATTCTATAAAATAGTTCAAATTCAATTTGTCAACTAAACAGCTCATTAGTGGAAGATGTGATTCAAGGGAAAACTGTATGGGTTTGGTTTTTTTCCTTCCCTCCAGGTAAACTTAAATATTAAGTTATCAAACAAATTGTGATCATTACCTTTAAAAAATGCACAAGATTGGTTGAACTGGGATTGAAATTAGAACAAAAAAAAATAAATAAAAGAAATCCTATAGCTATAAAATACACAGTTTAACCTGCAGTTGACAAAAGCTGCAGTGAATTACAATGTATGTCAAATTAATGTAGGCACAGCACCTTTTTAAGCATCCTCAATGTGCTATGTTGAAAACTAGCCTGGATTAAGACATGTTAAGTGTTGAATTATAATTCACATACACAACAAAGATCTACCATCTTCCAGTGTTGTACATACAAATAGGTACTACCTGAGCAAGTTCTTTTTGTTCATTCACCAGTCTGCTGCAGCTTGCTATCATCTGGTCCAATGCATAGAGCCTATCTTCAAGACCTTTAATAGCCTTCATGTTCTGATTATCTAGTTTGGCGATAGTTTGGCGACATTCTGCCAGAAAGGGTTGGATAATCCTTGGATCAAGCTTAAAAAAAAAAAAAAAAATTTAAATAAGTTTATTTGCAGTTCACAGAATGTTAGGGGTTGCAAGGGACCTCCAGCAATTGAGTCCAAACCCTCTGCCAAAACAGGATCACCTAGGGCAGGTAAGCTAACTGAATGAGTTTTTATAAAGAAAAAATAACCTTAATACTGTTCTAAAATGTGCCTACATCTGACAGCTGTTGCAAATTTCTCAGTTTAGGAGTCTGTGGATTTTATATCACAGCATGAATTTCTCTGAAGTATTCCAACCAGACCACCAGAGAAATGATCCTTATAAGAAGCTGAGATTTCAGTTGAGGTGACAAAGCAGTGTGTGAGGCGAAGACGCAGTTTCAATCTAATGGACACAGGTCTGCTCTGAAACAAAAATCTATACAGCCACAATCAAAACAAGTGATCAATGTGGCTCAGTAGAAAGTGCAGTAGGGATGGTGATGGGGAAAAGCTGCAAGACTCATTAGCCTTTTCCCACTAAATGAATGTTTTGAATGATTCTTGAGACAAGCAGATCAGCTCTAAGTAACTGGGAAAGATATTATGAGAAACTAATACATTTGGAACACTTTTCGTTAATATTTTTCTTAATAAGATCACATTTTCTAAGTTATTTCATATTACCTCACAGGCCATTATCCAGGAAAAAAGTGCTTGAAACATAAAAAAGCTACCAATGTCCACAGATATGAAGGGTGTTCCTTCAAGTTTCACTTGAACAGCAGTGAAATAAATTAATCTTTATTTCCTTAGTGCTAAA
Organism: Eubucco bourcierii; assembly: GCA_013396675.1. Taxonomy (NCBI): domain Eukaryota; kingdom Metazoa; phylum Chordata; class Aves; order Piciformes; family Ramphastidae; genus Eubucco; species Eubucco bourcierii. Next base: position 614,414 of record VWZE01009124.1, on the reverse strand, counting down.
AACATCATTGGGAATTGTAATAGCTTATGTCGGACAGCATTTAGTATAAATCTGGTACACACAACTATGGAATATAAACTGAGGAGTTTAGGTGTTAGCAGAACATGACCAAGTTTGCTCACATTTATCCAAAATGGTTATGGCATGCCATTTGTGATATAAGAATCTCCTGAAAAGACTCTACACTGTGAGGCCATTGTAGCTGTCACAGTACTAGCTTCTTTCATCAGCATCTAGGGTTTATGTCACTTACAGACCATGCAAATTAACCCTCAAACCCTCCCAAGATTTGACTCAATATTAACATAAATAAAAGTATTTCCCCTCTCAATCTATTACTTATTTAACTACATAAAAGCTTTCACCCAGCACTTTCTTAATCTGCAAGCACCTATCAGGGCTATAGAGAGAAGAATCTGAAAAGGAAAATAATAGATGAAAGAACAACTACCAAAAAACAAACAAATACAAAGACCACGAGGGGAAGTACCAAAACCTGTTCACTAGCCCAGAATTTTTCAGAATACATAATTAATGCTGTTATTGATGTGACAAAATATGCTAAAGTTCTCTGCAAAGAGCAAAGGCTAATTTTCAGCAGATTATGACTGGTCTTGAATATCAGTTTCTCTCAAGTGACTTGTTCATGTTTAAGAATCAGTAATAAAAATAGTCTCTGGGATTAAAACAGATTGGTTTTAATAGGATCATCTTCATTGCCATCCTATTCAGAATTACTCCCCTGTGGCATTCTGAGTGACTCCCCTGCAGCATCCAGGGCAGTTTCTTGACAGACAAAATGCTAAAGAACATCACAGTATGGGCTTATTTTTTTTTCCCTTTTACCTTCAACAACTAATTGTGTTTTATCTCTTTTTACAAAGAATGTCTACCCCTCTCATTCCACTCTGTAATTCATCTCTTCCATCCTTTGTTTTCATCACACCTTCGACCTGATGACATCTGTAGCACTCAGTTCTATTCTCCCTGGTAGAGAATATTGCTGTCCTCATCTTTAGAAGTCTCTTTCTTTTCTAGCCTTCTATTTAAGTCATTACAACTGCACTTAACAGGAATTTCTCCTACTTAACCCACTGCCTTTACTGCAGCGGTTTCTCCAATTAGAAATGTCATTTTATAGAAACACTTAGAGACTAAAGAACCAGACACTCAGCAGTACTGTGCAAAACATCATGCCAAGACTACCAGTATCAAAAGTATGATGCTCTTACTCTGATGCTTACACCTTGACGTGTATCTCACCTGAGTTTAGAGTTTTCAATAAGAAATGCAACTGCAAATCATTTGCATGGTTCATATTTCCAAGAAGGAAAGAGCATAGAGATAAAGCAGGGAAAATAATTAGTACCATTTTATTCTACCTTGATATGTTGAAGTGTCACCTCAAGCAAACAGTAAGAAAACAAAATGTTCATCAAAATATTTATCTGGTGTTTTCTTTTCCTTTTCAGCTTGAGGCCAATTCTGTTTTCCAATTAACTGAAGATCAACAGTAGGCAGAGATTCAATCCCTTTAACTGTGCTGCTATCAAAATAGAGCAACTCAATGTTTTCTTAAGGAAAACTAAGAGCTACTAAAATACTTGAAAGTTGTGGGTTTCCTGTCAACCAGAATGACCCAAGATGGCTCAAAGTTCTTTTAGTGGTGGCCAGGATAGTCTGATTGTTTTTCCTACCTGTCAATTCTGCTTCTACCAGGAAATAAAAAAAAAAAACCACTTCACTTTCACACCTTTTTTCCTACAAAGATCACCTTAAGTTACTAAATAATTACAACCATTAAAACAAAGGATTTCTGACCAGTCTTAGGTAATACAAGGACAGAAAACCACACATTTACAAAAGGTGATGCATGTCAGACAAGAATACAAGCTGATCAAAAAATCAACAATAAGTACTTAACTGCAGTGGTTATTTTCTCATTTTTGTATGTTTAGTACCACTGGTTTATTTGGTAGTAGCTGTTTAATGTCTTTCTCTCAAAACACTGATTTTTTTTTTTTTAAGAGGTGTTACATTTGTGCCCTGTTTAGACCAAGTTGAAAGTGATTTATTCTTTCACATCCACACTACTAAGTTTTGTTACTTTTGTTTTAAACCAGTAACAAACACCTTGTAGGATTACTAAGCAAGATAGAGAAGTCTCTCTGATTTCAGCAATTAGGAAGTCTTTCACACACAGAATTCCATATTGGTTTTGCTAATCATACAGTCCAATCTTTCAGTCTTTTCTGTACTTTGGAGGACTCCAAAAGTCCTGAAGGAGGACTTGAGTCCTGATAGGAGGACTCAAAATCTTAAGCTGCCCTTTATATCAAGTCACATTCTCCAAGCACATAGAAGTGATCACATCAATAGCATTCCCTACAGGGTATGTGATTTAGACTTAAGTAATACAGTCTTCCAGTCCTGCCTCTTAGAAGATATAGAGTCAAAGGCAATAGTAATTGTTTTCTTTGGTCAAGATATACTGAGTTATAAAATTACACACATGCAAACAAGGCTAGACAGTCTAAGAACAGCCACAATGAAAGCAAAGGAAATCTCTAGGCCAAAGGATTTTAAAAGGTTATAATGCTCACCGATGAAAATAATGATTTGGAAGAGTAAAGAAAGTGAGCAAGGTTTCATTCTACTAGCAGGAGAAATACAAACTGACATGCTTGGCTCTTCTGAATGCCTCTGTACCAGCTAATAAAGGATGCATGTATACAAGATATAAATTTACCACAATTAACCACATGAATCTATCCTATATTTTAATAAATAATCTATCCTATATTTTAATAAAGGATTCAGTATTTTTAACACAAAGAACATGAACCTCAGTGCAGAAAAACCTTTACTTGCATTATAGGCATTTTTTTTTTTTAAATGAAAGAGACAAAGAAAGAAGACCCTTTGCTTATGGACTCCAAGAAGTTTTTGGCTTTCCCACAAGAAGAGCTGTTTGAGACACAAGCAAGATAACAAGCATTCACTGTGGGACTATACATTTTCCTAAAGGTCAAATTCTTAAAACTCAAGAACTCAAATACTGCCCATCCCCTCAGTCTCAGCTTTGGTTTCCATTCAGAAAGCCATCTAAGAAACAGCATGTTACAGGAAGTTGATCACTTCAAATGCACCAAGACCTGGAAAACCCAGAGCAGCACTCAACACATCAGAACCTCATTTTTAAGAAATTGTTAACTTACCCTGCTCATAGAATCAAAACATTTTCTGACCAGTGATTCAACATCGTTAGGTCTATCTTGACCATTTATCCAGTCTAACAAGGACACATTGAAGGAAGGTTGATCATCATCTTTCAATTCTACTGATGTCTCATTGTCCTGCACAGCAGCATTTTGACCAGATTCCTTCTCATCTTTTACTCCTTCAGGATCTGTGCTTTCCAAAGCTGAGCGTTCAACTGACTTGCAAAATGAGGCTAACATTGATTTATTGTTCACTTTAGATACATCAGGATAAAGCACCAATTCAGCAGATTTGCCATCCTCAGTTTCATCACTTTCTGTCCCTCCATGCTCAGTTGAAGAATCCATTCTTCCCAAACACTCCTTGTAACTGTGTCTCGTGAGGCACTCCAGCAGTGGTATCTTGGCCATGACAGAAACAGCAGAACCCAAACTTTTTCACAAAGGTGAAAAGGAAAAAAAAAAAAGATCAGTGACTAGAAGGCAGTGTGACATAAAACCCTAGACACAGACCATTCATAAAATAAAATACTGTTTTAAAATTGAGGATTTCAAAATAGATTTGGTAACTACCCTTCCAAAACTGTTCAGTATCAAGATGATGAAAGGTCAGCTAAAGGAGGAATAATTTTTGCTGTCTTCCACTGCTTAATACGAGTTGTTTTAAATAAGCTTATGTTTATAATACAATAAAACAAGGACAGTTTGATAAACTGAGACATGTCCCTGTTTACTTCATTTTTTTCTTCCAATGCACAACTGAGACTTTTATGTTTCCAAGCTGCAAGGACACCAAGGCTTATTGGCAAAGACTGAAAAAGCAGTCAGCCAGAAGACACTCAGAGTTGTTTCTGTTGTTGTTGAACTAAGAAAAGCCCAACTTTCTCTTTCTTAAGGTAATATATAAATATATACATAAATTACCTACTTTATTTCTTTAAGTAACCAACATCCACTTACATATTATTAGGCAAAGCATTCATGGAAATACCATAATACTATTACATCCACAAAGATGGCAAAGATTTTCCTTAAAGTAACATCTAGAGCTTGCAAGACACAAGTGTAGACACAGATACACACAGACATAGACCCTTTCAAAGCTATAAACACCCCAAGTTTGTGCTGTGACCTCATGCATTCAACACACATCACCACTCTAAGTGCAAATATGTATTTAAAAATGTTGACTAATGTCTAAATTTATTATCTAGTTATTTCTAGTTCACATTTGGAAGGACTCCAGCTCTTAAACATCTGTTCACTAACAAGCATATCTCCAACGTAATTCAGTACAGGTTTCTGTGGGCTGATAAAAACAAGGGAAAAAAATACCAGTTAAAAAAAGGACTGGTAGAAAACAAAGAAAGCTCTCCTTGACAGAAAGAAATACATGCTTCATCACAACCACCACCAGGCACACACCACCTAAAAATAAAAGGAAGTTTCAAATGTAACTTTGGAGATTGAGGTTGAGTTTAATGGCAAACCTACTGTGTAAGTTTCAACTTGATATCATCTACGGACTGCAAATAGCTTGAATATACATTTTCAAACTTGAAAAGCAGCTTTTGGTAAGAGTATGTGCAATCTTCCAAGTTGGCCATTATGGCAGCCCAGCCTTGATGCTGAAGATGTTCATCATGTACCAGACCTTCACAAAAGGAGCAAAGTTTCTTGGCAACCTCATACATTTCCTGCAATTAGAAAACAAACAAACAAACAAAAATTCATAAAGATCTCCAACAAACAGCTTCAGGTAATTGATATACCAAGTAGAAAGGTGAGACATTTAGAAAATACCAACATTAAAAGTGTTAGATAGAAGTTAGACACCTTAAAACTTCAAAAATAACCTGTTTTCTTCTTTAAAAAAAAAAGTGACAAAAAACCCCCAAACCAAAACCAACCAAATAAAAAACCCCAAACACAACACAGGCATTTTATGGAGAAATATCTTCAACTCAAGCAGGGGCAAGTGGCAGTTCCAAAACAACGTTATAAAATTAATTAAATGCTGCTAAAATGTTCAGAGTACACACACACACAAACAATAATGCTTGCACAATCTGATAGAAGGAGTTGGCAAAAAAAGTTCCATCAAAGAGTAAATTATTGATAAGCCAAGCAGAAGCTCAGAACAACAGTGAATCACAGCATCAGTCTGCAGAAGTGCAGGTGCATCCGATGCAAGAAGAGATGCAGGAGGAACACAGAAGGGCAAATAACTAATTCAAGCCTTCTACTGATTAATAAACCAGAAGCCACATGATGGGAAGCAGCACAGTGTCCACCAAACTCTGCCATATGCTGAAACCTGGTATACATAAACCAACAGGAGAACTTCCCTATTCAAGAATGGATGGCACCAAGACTGCCACTGAAGTGAGAATTTACTACCACACAACTTGGGAGAGTTAAACCACAGACCTACACATGTCAAGTAGCATATTTTAGTAACAGTGCAATAACAGCAATCCCTACTATATTTTATTCCAAAGATTTAACTAGAAAGAAGAGTAAGTATTTTAACTTCAATTGAAGAACACACATCACCCCGCTCAAGGACCAACTTGCACCAAAATGAGCAAGTAAATCACGAAGTTATACAACAAATCCATCATATCAATATTTTATCAATAACATGCTATATGGAAAATGCTCTCCCAGGCACACTTGTATTTTGGATTTTAACATCTATCTATCCTCCTAGAAAGAAAATCTTACTGCTATTGTAGAGCGAGTATATCGTTACACTGGGACTGCACACAGAACTGTCCTCTGCTATAGCAATTACGAGACAACAATGCACAGAGAATCAAGTTACAAAAATACAGTGAGAAAGCAATACTAAAACCCAACACATCAGTACATTTCAGAGTGCACTTGTTGCTGAACACACACTTAACAGTACATATGCATAAGCAAAGAAAATGAGCCTAACACCACTTATCTTCCCAATATAAACCACAGTACTGCAGAGCCCTTTATCCAAGCATCCCAGAATTAATATTAACGGAACCTCAAAGTTATGAGCACTCTCTATTTTTTTTTTTAATACTCAAGCCTTGTCTCAGTTGGTATGACAAAGATCCACTGTCCTTAAATCACTGGTATCTAAACTATCAGCAGGTGAACAATAACTACACAAAGCTCTATTCACATATGCAACCCCAAGCAAATTAAGAGTTACTAAAAGTTTCTATCATTTTGCAATGATCTGTCTCCCTGCATTCCAAAATTTGGTCATTTCCTTTGCACACCAAAGTAAGGATGTCCAGTTTGGAAAGAACAGTTACTTTATTTGCTGCATGAGCTCTCACTTTCCTAAGTCAAAATCAACCACAACACAACTAGGACAGCATCCAGAGTGTGCTGCAGTCTGCAGGTCATTTTCTCCAGACTACCTCTAGTTTCTTTATACCTTTTCCATTAATATAAGCTAAAGTTAACGACAACAATAAATAATTTATTATTATTTTTATTATTGTTTTTTTAAAAAAATCTCTTTGCATGCAGCTTACTGAAAAGCAAATCCCACAATATATAGAAATGGCAGAATTACTGCTTCATCAATTAGCACATTAAGTACCCCAAGGTGCACTAAAAAAGAAACAGGAAAAATGAAGCTGAAAAGGTACCTGAACTCATTAAGCTGTAATGTACATCCTGGGAATGTACACAAGCATTTCACTTTCAAACTCACCAACACTATTCTCTTCCCAAAGTCAACCTTCCTCCAACCTACTGACAATAAATCCAAAGTGAGGTCACATGCAGAACCATACACTATCTCCAAGACTGAGACAACAGAAGCCATCTACAAAAGCAAAGCTCATTAAGAAGTTTTTGTACGCAGTTTCCACAAGCGAGTATCATGGTTTACAAAACCTAAAGTGGACTTCTCTCACTTTCAGACAAAAGACGCAAGTAAAAGCTTTAAAAGCCCTGTAAAACTAACAAGTTTGATTTCCTTTAGACTAACTCACTTAGCAAGGCACACCTCAAACGTGTAATACAGAAATGCAGACATTAGGCTTGATGGGACCAGCAACCTGAAACCATTTTAACCACTGGGCAATAATTGTTTTTCAGAGACTCAAAGAATGATTTTGGTTGGAGTGACCTTGAAGATCATCTAGTTCCCACCCACTAGATCAGTTTGCCTTAAGGCCTCATCCAATCTGGTGTTCAACACCCCCACAGAGAGGGCATCCACAACTTTACTAGGCAACCTGTTCTAGTCTCTCCCCATCCTCACTGTAAATAGTTCCTTTCCAGTGCAAATCTACCCTCCTCAAGCTTGAATGCATTGCCTTTTGATCTGTCACTACAAGTCCTTGTAAAAAGTCCCTTCTCAATTTTCTTGCAGCTCCTTTTCAGGTACTGAAAGGCTCCTTTAAGGTCTCCCCCAAGTCTTCTCTTCTCCAGCCAGAACATGCTCCAGATGGATAGATGTTGCCCTTTTCTGGATGCTCCCAGGAGAACCCAAGCATTGTCAATTTTGAAGATTTTTGGTTTAACAAATCTGTTTCCTCAGTAAAACACTTGCAAATACAAAGCAGAAGACAGACACAAGCTAACAAATTTTAGTAGGCAAAAAAAGAACTAAATCATTACAACTGAGTTCACTTCTTATACAACTGATGACCAGCACCAACACCCTGTATCTAGAAGCTGTCTCCTAGCAGTCCGACTCCCAGAAAAGTACAAGTAAACAACAGTCCTCCCCAGAGGGGCAAAGTAACATTATTTTTTTTTAAAGCCATGTAACAGAAGGGTATTCTAATAAGTGTCAGGATCAGTCAGGTAACAGAGACAAGTTCAAAGGAACTGCTATATTAAAAGAAAACCACACCACTGTGTGTATTCAACCAAGTATTCATCATCAGATGAGTTGCAGCTCATCTGCCCAGGAGACAGTAGAACAGAATCACAGAATGATAAGGGTTTGTAGGGACCTCTGGAAATCCTCCAGTTGAATATCCCTGCTTAAGCAGATTCACCTAGATCAGGTTGCAGAGGAAAGCATCCAGGCGGATTTTGAAGCAAAAAAAAAATAAAAAAAATCCCCTTATGGAAGCAATCATAAATATGATACTGAGAGGCAAAATATTTATTCTAACCTATTTAAAGCTCAAAGGGAACTTGCAGAGAGCTGAAAATTCATTAGCCTGTAAACATAGCTAAATTTCTTCCCAAGGATGTTTCCAAAGTTACCTGTAAGCTACAAGTGAAATGCCACAGCTAAACAGAGGCATGACTGTTGCAGGGCCCATGTGCAAGACATTACCACAGCATTCCATATTAGCACCCTCCCAACACTATTTTTACATGTGTATCCCAAGTGCCTAAGAAATTCTTGCTGGGTCATGGGGGCAAGCAGTACAATTCTGTCTGCATGAATGCAGCTGAAGGCAATTTGAGTCCACAAGAACCCAGTACTGCTTTTGATGCTGGCTCCTTAAAGAACATCATGAATAAGTTCAATAAGTTCATACAATAAAGAACATTACTCTGAAATCAGGGGAGGTCTAAGTCCAGATGGTTCCAGCACAGGTCCAGATGGTCCCAACACAGGTCAAACCACATGGAATAACTATTTGTCCACCTATCTGCTTCAATCTTAGACTATACTATGTAGATGGGAACAAGACCACTATGTAAATCATTGCTTTTAAATGATGCATGGAAGGGTGAAGAAGAAAACAGTTTCAGTCAGTCCCACGACTCTGCTTTCAAAATGTCAGTGTGCAGAGAAATTGAAGTGGTGAAGCTTTTCACTTCTTTTGGAGTATCTTCATAGCTTCAAAATAGTTAAATTAACTACTCAAGACAAATCTTTCTTACTACTCCCCACTACTGAAATACATCTCAACTGATTTGGCCTGCTCTTCCTATCTCCACAGGCAGTATTTCTGGGGAGAGCTCCTCAGGCTACTTTAGAAGGACCAAGGCTGATCTGTTTCACAGGAATTAAGTAGTTCTCTGCTAAATGAATGAAGTCTAAAAACTGAATTATGCCAGGCAGGCAAGTAAGGGTCTGCAATCTGACATGCATTTTAACAGTACTCAGGAAAATTGACAATTTTAGCACAAAAAATTAAGCCTGTCTAACACCAGGTTTGCTTTTGTCATTGGGTTTTCCTAGAGCCATTGAAGGGTAACTGGCAGACACACAACAGTACAGAGAGCATAAAAGGTAATTCCAGCTGCCTTGTAGAGATCTACCAGCACACCCAGAACACTGAGAGCTTCACCGTACCAGTAGAAAGCTCCAGTATCAGTACAAGACTAGACAAAACCAGGCTAATTTCAACTTGCTGTTACACCAAACAGTAAATAGAGGCATCTTCACTTCCCAACTGTCAAGAAATTCACAGGCCAGTAGAAGGATATTTATTTTTGACTAGGTGCTTTAACAGAATTATTTCATCATTGTATATTACATCGAGGTGATTCTTCAGATTATAAAAAAAACTTCTTCAGCTAAAATAAAAACAACTTCTTTTTTTTTGCACATTTTGACCGAAATCAGTAGAAGTATTTTTAATCCACAACATAAACTAACTGGTAATGTATTTCTCATCAATTTCAAGACTTTCTTTGGCATCCTACTTTCCTAACCCTGCTCATCCGAAGGAAAAAAAAAAGTATGCAGAGAAGATCTGTTTGTCTTAACTGGTCTTTGGACTTACCTCTAAAGAACAAAAGTTCTCAGGAAATGCAGGGTTCTTTCCATTCTCTACAACCCTGCAGTAAAAGGAAACAAGTCATCAAAGTCCTCTATTGCCATGTGCATGAAATCCTGAAAAAAGGGTTCCTTATAAGTTTCACTGGCCCTATGTATCAACCTCAGGCCAACAAAAATGAACCTTGAACGTGAAATCACACCTGTCCACACACTAGAACAGCAGAACACTTTCACTGTTTCCTTGTTTACCAAAATTAGTATCCAAGGTCAGTATCTCCAACTAAAGCATCAAGTTCCTCATTAAAGACTTCAATATTTCAGTTTTTAAAACCTGTAATTAAAACAGTTAACTTCACTGTGAGGGAGACTGATATTTAGTGGCAATTTTTCTCCATTCTCTTTAGCATTGCTCATTTAGGCATCCTTTAGACACCAGTCCACACAGTTCACAAGTTACTACATTTTCCAAGTATTTATTTCATCAGTTTAACAGAGAATAAGTTATCCTGCAAGTCACAGCTTAACGACTTTTTCTTCAGTACTGTTTCCACTTGCTCTTCACTCTGACATTAAAAGCAGGCTTGAAGGAGTCAAGTGACAGAATTTGCTGCCCAAAAAAAAAATGCTGAGAAGCTGACAAACCACAGTACAAGGTAAGTGATAACTTCTAGCTTGATTCAAAGCCACCCAAGTCTTTTTCTCCTGGTGAATTTTCTGAAAGTTTGATCTAATCATTCCGGTTTAAAACCAGCCAAAACAAATTCTACATCGTTTTTTATACCTCAGAGTAGGTTATTGGCACACAGGATAAACTGAAATCTACTCAGTTATAACACTACCCTACTCAGTTACTTTAAAAGGTTAAGACATCGATTGCTAACCCAAGTTACAAAGAAGTCTGGACCTCTGTGAAGAAGCTAGAAATGTATCTAGCTATTAGACTAATGATACAGCCAGAAAGAACAAGCAGTGTTCATCCAGCTACACAAACATTAAAACATCTTAAAGAACATTAAAATTTAACAGTTATCTCTTTTCCAGAGGGCCCCAAAACAGCCTTCTAGTAGAAATGGAAGAGTATTTCACTAAAGAGGGGATATGCAGCTTTCAGGAAGCATGAGTATACTTCTTGGCTGAAGTATTATGAAGTATTTGGAACTAAACCAAGAATGACCTAGGTATTATGACTACAGCCAGAGACTTAGACAGCCAAATGAAATGACCACACAGTTTCTCAATCTTATTCTCATTTCTCAAAGGAAAACTGACTGGAATTGACAGTTTGATGATGGCAGCAACAGTATCAAATGCAATGTGAAGCATAACCACTAATGAAACGCCAAGCCTCCAATATCCTCCTTCTGGAACAAACGTCACAGAAAGTTCAGTGTGATTACTAAAATAAATACATAAATTAAAGAATCCTTTCCTAAAGGTTCAGCTACCAGAAATCATTTTAAGCAGTAGTGTTGGAAGACTACAAGATTAGAGAAGACTGACCAAACATAGTTCATTGCACAATGCACTGTGGAGAGAACAGCCTGTCTTCTAAGTTGATGTGTACCCAACATTTTGTAAAACATTCACTGTGCACATAAGGTAGCTCAAGGCCAGTATGGCTGAAATGGAATAGAGGTGGGAAACCAGGCTACTTCTAAGAAGGCAATCTGTAATCCTTTAGGCACAGACATTTCAAAAGGCAAACTGGGAAACCAAGATATGAGACACAAATGGACAAATTAGAAATCCAATTAAATAGAAACTGGTAGCCATCAAACATTGTTCCCTACTTTTATGTAGGGATAATAATGTAGTTATACATTACTGCTTCTTATTGTTAACAAGAATAGGTAAGATTTACCATCTAAATTGTTTATGACTAAAACTTTTCCTAATACTTTTTTTTTTCCATGCATCAGTAGAAGTAGTAATAGCAGATATTTATTGAATTTAGAATCATAGAACCAGTTAGGATTAGAGGGGACCACAAGGATCATCCAGTTCCAACGCCCATGCCATGGGCAGGGACACCCTACCCTAGATCAGGCTGCCCAGAGACTCATCCAGCCTGGCACTAAACAGCCTCAGGAATGGGGTCTCAACCACCTTCCTGGGCAGCGCATTCCAGGCTCTCACCACTCTCATGCTGAAGAATTTCCTCCTCACATCCAGTCTGAATCTCCCCACCTCCAGCTTTGCTCCATGCCTCCTAGTCCTGTCACTACCTGATAGCCTAAAATGTCCCTCCCCAGCTTTTTTTGTAGATCCCCTTCAGATACTGGAAGGCCACAATAAGATGACCTCAGAGCCTCCTCTTCTCCAGACTGAACAGCCCCAATTCTTTCAGTCTGTCCTCACAGCAGAGTAGCTCCAGCCCGCTGAGCATCCTCGTGGTCCTTCTCTGGGCACACTCCAGCATCTCCACATCCCTCTTGTAATAGGGCTCCAGAAGTGGATGCAATATATATTATATATAGACATAGAAGAAAAAAAAAAATCTCCATCTAGTACTGTCACTCTGTGTTAAAGCAGCTTACTGTGTCTCCACCATTAACCAAGAGAGACAAAAACTGAATCATTAGAAGGTAAATTTTTCAAGCCCATTTTACAAAGAAGTCTCCCATACGGTACTCTCAGCATGGCTTTGGATGCATCAATCTCACAAGTACAGAGGTTCAGAGCCTCTAGCTCTCCCTAGATCTTAATCAATTTTGAAAAGGATTAAAATCCCATGTTCCCTCTTCCTCGCAGCCAAGAGGCTTATGGTGAACCCTGAAGAAGATTAATGTTCTAACCACGTTCCCAGTTCTCCCTCAGTTTCTTCTGAATTACTGCTCAACATGCTTCATGCATTTCAGCATGGAAAACTGCTTTAGTAAACCACTGCAATACTGCTCCATAGAGTTTTCACACCTTGGTACATCTGAAGCCATAGCAACCTATTTACTAGCCTTTCACCACACATGGTGCTTTTGCCATTCCCCTGACCTCCCCAAATGCATTTTCACAGTCTAACACAGAGCCTATGGTTTTAAAATCACAGATTAAATGAACTGTGAGTGTGCAGGTGTAGCAGATGTAGTAATATTCTATCTATTTAATCTTTAAGTACATCAAGCTTTTCAGAAAAGATGCTATTTTACTGTGGCACTTGTACAAGCAGAGAAGAACTGGAACAAGTAAGGAACAGAATCTTTTTCAAGTTAAGTTTGCAAGGTAAAAAGAAACTCTCCATTTTATTTTGAGCCATACCGAATTCTTCTTCCTGTCATGCAGTGCCATCAAGTATGGAAAATTTTATTTTCTTCTTGCAAATGAGCTCAGGATCACTCTCTCTGGATAAATTTTTCAGTCTCTAGCTAAATATTATATAGCTCCAGCTGGAAAATAAAAGCTATACTCCATGCAGAGACTTAGGGTATTTCTGAAATGTGAGCTCCCTTTACAGAAGGTGTGCCACCAGGATGTGCCAGTAAAGGTCTAAATTAATTTAAAAGAGAGTCTCTGCAATAGACTTGTTCGCTCTGCATATTAATCCATCGTTTGAAATCAAAAGGTAGAGAAGGCAACACTAACAATTCTTTTCAAGTTTAAGCAGGAGTATACTCCTGGAGTATGAAAAGCTTACTCTAGAGGAATAAAACCTGTTCTGTCAGCAACTTCAGCAAACAAAATGCAAAATAAATCATCTTCAAGAGCATAAAATAAGGAAGGGGATGAAGAGAGAAGATAAAATATCAACAACAAGAAATATGAGAGTAGGTACCACCACCTTTCACTTCCATTACCTAGCAATTACGACAGCCTATCTTCTATATCAAATCAACATTAGGCATTTAACAGTCTGTCTTGCTGACTTACATCCTCTTAGTACCTCACAAAAAGTGTTTTTCAAGCACTTTCAGCTCCTAAAACCAGAATCCTCACATAAATAAAGTACAAATTAAAACCTCCCACTCCTAGTTGGGTTTGATATCCACTGTTTGACAGCCGTGAGATTCACAGATCCCTAATAACATAAGGTCCTATTCACCAAGTCAGCAATAACTGTCAACAGGTGGTGGAGAGGGGAAGACAGTCTACTGGATTCAATCTCTGCCTTAAGCCACAGAGCATATAAAGGTCAGATTACTGAGACTAATTTTCTCCCTCCCTGACAGGTCAGGGAGACTAAAAGAGAAAATAAACCACCTCATACTACATGCAAGACTCGACACTTTTCTCTGAATTCAGTTCTACAGTATTAAAACTCAGACACTTTGAGTGGTAAATACTCACTGAAAATAAGAAACTTTACTACCAAGACAACACGCTAAAAACACAGATTACCATCCATTTAGTGCTATATGCTATAGATAACCATTCCCCCTCTGCAAGCTGTTGGATGTGTAAATAATCTTCAAAGTCATGAAAAATATTTAAGTTTGAACAGAAAAATGAGGCCAGTACCTTCTAACACAAAGGAAAGCAAACATCCAGGTACTGAAGGCATCATGTCACAGTCTAGACCAGACAAACATACCTACTGCATGCACACTTGATATCTTACTGACAATGCTGCAGAGAGCCAGTTCTCTCTACCAAAATAATACGGAGGGAATAAAATAGGAATTCTGACCACTCTGCTTTTCTATGTAACTAGAAGTCAGCACTTGATCATAGAAGACCTGAATTTCAGGAAAAGAAACCTTAGTTTTATCAATTCCTTGCTTATTGTTTAAATGCAAGATGGAACAGAAGCTTGACTAGGTGCTTTTAAAAAAAATCTACTGCTGATTTTCTACTTGGGCTACCAACTATTCCAAAGTAACTTCTACGTTTTCAAGCTGAGGCAGACAAAAGCCACTGAAAGTAAGGCAGAACATAAAGGTATGGGTCCAAAGCAACCAGCTTTTTTTTATTTTGCACATGCTGTAAACATAGGCATCCATAAAGCTGAATTACAGTGTTTTACTAAGAAGCTTTCAACATGCTGAAGAAGTAAGAACATTTCAGTACCCACCTTGAAACTTTGAGACAAAAGGTCTAAAAACCACATCATCAGTAGTCATTCTTGTAAGCAATCTGTACACTTATACCAAGCTTCCCTTCTGACATAGGAAAGGTTTCTTTTCCTTTGATGTGCAAGCAGAGCAAGGAATTGACTTACCACAGCAAGTTGTGTTCTCGATGCTACTGTATGAAACACTGCAGGCATCATGAGGGATTCTTCTACTTTCAACTCCATCTCATTCTCTGCTGAAAATGTGGTTTTGGGGATAGCTGGTGGACGTTCACACAAGATCATTTCTTTGTTGAATAAAAAAATTGGGTTGGTATCCTACACTCAAAAAGAAAATTAAATCAAATACTAAGTAAAAGCAACACCCTGTTCAATCACCAATTATTTCATCATGTGGGCGACATCTTATGTGCAATTATACACGTGTAAAATGAAGACACAAGTATCTGTTTCTCAAAGAATTTCAGCAAAGAGTAAAATACAGAAAAATACTTTAAAATCCCTTAGGAAAGCATCTTTTTCTTCCCCTACATGACAGGCAGCATGTACTTACTGTTCCAGCACTGTAACTACACACTCTTCTGTCTCGTGCCATACACTCTCCTCCATTGACAACCAGTACTTGGTGTTGAATGGCAATCTTATATTTTGTTTGAATTGCATGTTTCAGATCAGCCACACTGGAAATAGAAGGGGAAGAGAGGGTGCTGAGGGACATGGTTTAGCACCAGACTTGGTAGTCAGATAATGGAGTGACTAGATCTTAAAGGTCTTTTTCAACTGAAACGATTTTATGATTCTACCTAGCACAGAACCAATTTTTGCCCACACTAGACAAAAGACAGAATTCCACATGCTAGTTCTTTAGCATCCTATCTAAAAATTTTACAGAAGGCATGCTTTCTTCAGGATGACTATGTAGTGATGGGTGGAAAAGCAACCTGTACAATGTCAGTAAAAATTAAACCATTAGGGAGGATTCTAACTAAAAACACCATCGAATAAAAGGCCATGGAAGATCAGCAGTCATCCCAACGCTCTTTCCAACATGATACCAGACTCGCCCATGAGCAGAGCATCCTCTGTCATTGCCTCAGAAGGTATATAAGCTTACCATTCTCTCATGGGACCTCCAACATACACTATCACCTGCCAGGCACCAAAAACACTAATCTAAAACCAAAACGACACCAAAAATCCACTCAAGTGGATGAAAACTGAGAAGGCAACACCACAGACATACTGAAAACCAACTCTGTGTCATCACGCCAGAACTAAGAACACGAAAAGTATATTGACTTTTTCTGTAATTTAAAACCCAAGCAACTTGCAATTAATTTACTTTCTTACTTTTGTACAGCAAGTTCTGTATCAAAGGTGAGGGTAGTTCCAGTGTTGACCAGAAATACATACAGCTTCATGATGATGTCTTTAGGTCTCTGAAGTTTGTAACTTCCACTGCTAAAATCATTTAGAAACTGAAAACAAACCAAATTTCAAGTATTAGCTGCACAAAGGAGTTTTGAAAGAGACATGTATGCTTTTGAAAAAAACACTTTTAAAGATGTAGTGTCTGAATACTTCAGTTCTCACATTCAACAACTCTTATCCGTTACTGAACAGAGAAATGCTCTGCTCGCTAGGGGCATGGGGGCAAGGTAAACCTCTGCATATGAAGATGGTAAGGACAATTTCAGTGCATATGTTATTATAAGTAATTTTTAAAAAGAAAGAAAGAAAGGGTGACAATGTTCACCTGCAGAATCCACCACCTCAGATCATTATCTGGTTTTTCTCAATTACAGATTCATAGAATGATTTCGGTTGGAAATAGCCTTAAGGATCATCTAGTCCCAAGCCCTCTGTCACGGGCAGGAACACTTTCCACGATACCAGGTTGCTCAAGGGCTCAGCCAACCTGGCCCTGAATACCTCCAAGGAGGGGTCATCTTTGACCTCCCTGGGCAACCTGTTCCAGTCTCTCACCGCCCCCAATACAAGGAACTTATTTCTAATACCCAGTCTAAATCTTCCCTCTTCAAGTTTCAATCCATTCCCCCTCATTCTATCATTACAAGCCCTTGTAAAAAGTCCATTCCCAGATTTCCATAGGACCTTTTCAGATAATGAAACTATGAAATGCATTTTTAAAGCCCCAGATAGTTATTCCCACACATATTTTGTGGATTTTAAAAACAGCAGCATGATCTACACTGTACATATTAAATCCTCAACTTACAGCTATGAAGTAGCTGTAGTAAGCATCACCAAAAATAAAAAAGTAGCAAAGATTATATAGATCATCTTTTTTTATCTCTCCATAATTAACTAATAGTTTAAAATATTATTCTCCTAAATCTGTAACTGCTTTCTTCATAGCAACTAATAGCAAATATGGAGTAATCAAGGAAGAGCAATTCAACACCTGGGACATGTTTTCAATCATATTTGTGACTGTGGTCAAGTAGAATTACAAATAAATGTAAAATGATACAATGATTAAAAGCAAGAATCGCAGAATGCCCAGCAAAAAAAAAAAAAAACAAACCAAAAGGCACCTAAGCAAAGTAAAAGGTTTGCACTGTATTTGGTGTTCATATAAACACTGTTTTCCAAGCTGATCTCTAAGAGATAATCTGTCCAGAAACTTCACGTACACAGAATGAAATCCTCATCAAACATTTACCTCACCATAGCTTAACACTAAAGCTATTTCAAACCTAGAAATAAAAAAATGTTATCAAGATCAAAACCACTTCTGTCAGCATCTGCCACACAGGCATCAGCAATCCCCAACTTTTTAACTTCAAACAAAGAAAGAATTACCTTCAGGCACTATATAAAGCTACCATCATCTTCAAATTCTGGGGTAGAATACATGCACACATTCGTTTTACTTGATTTTTGGCAACAGAGTAGCATGGTTGGTCAAAGCCAGAGGAGATCTGCAGAGAAAAGATAGAGAATACAATGACAGGTATTATTAAGAGGTCAGGATTTTATGGTCATTGTTGCATCTAACCCAGAAATTAGTGTATGTCAGCACCAGAAAGAGTAATTCTGTGGTAGTACCATTTTCCTTTTTAATTGCCAATACTATCCCGTTGCAAGGCTGATTGAAACTGCTACAAGTCTGAATACTTTTGTCTATAGGTTTGGGTTAAAATAGCCATTTGTGAAATTCTTCAGGATTTAAAAGGAGGCAAGTTCAGTATTTTTCAGAGTTGGTGCAGAATGCTGACTTGAGAATGCTAAGAGCAGTAAAGAAAGTTGCAACCAAACACAATTTCTCTAAGAAAAAGCAGGGTAAAAAAAGCCACATATGCTACTGAATGGTATTATTCTACAGCTGTATCTAACATTCCTTCAGGAATCTGCATCACCTTCCTTCCCAAGGTAACAGATTTTGTTAAGCCATTCACCTACTTTCAAAACATCTGTTACCAGTACCCTTGCCAGAGGCTTCCTCCCCCAGAAGTGCTGTTTAAAGTACAATGGAAACTACAACGATCAAAATAAGCCAGATCAGCAGAGGTGAGTCTTTTTAGGCCACCCTAGTTCATTTTAACTGCTGTCAGTTAAGTAGCTGTGGCAAAGGAGTGCCCTTGGCAAAGAAGGCCATGGTGAGCAATAGGGCTCAGGGCAGTCCAACAAGTGCAGAGCCAAACTCTGAACTGCAAGCCAACATTATTCCTACTATGTTAATGCTCAAGCAAGATTTCTGAGGAGATGATCAGGCACTATAAAGGGTGATAATCCATTACTAAAAATAGGTTTGCTGAAGCCTAAAAACCATTAGAATGTGTAAATCATTTTACACAACTCATGCTACAAACTGTAAATCAAAGCCACTTGATGTCAAATTTCAAAAACCTTATCATAAAGATAAAAGCACACTACACAACTGTTACGTGTATTTTATGGTGCATGGAACAGATAGCACTTTGCCAGGCTGTTATGGGACCCATTATCTTCCTCCCTTCTGTCCCCTCCCTCTTTAATTCCATGTGAAACACACAGATCACCCTCTCAGAAGCAAAGGTGTAATAAAACAGGAAGAAAAAAATCAAAAATGTATCAATCTGTTTTAGTATCACCACCAGAAAACCAATAACTGAAGTGTTTTCTTTCAGTTTAGTTATCAGCAGTCAGTAGTTGTACTTGAGCAAAATAAATTTGTGAATACTTGCTTTAGATTAAAGAAACATGTTGACACGAAGTCTGCAACCTGAATAAGATGAAACTACTGAAACAATTCTGCCACAAACTAATATCACGAGACTATATAACCTCTGCTCTTCTAATTCATCCACAATCGTTAAAAAGCCAATAACCAAGCATTGCTTCTTCCACCCGACATTCCAACAGTCTTAGGGGAAGAGAAGTACACCACCACAAGCAGGACGAATTTCTACTCAGTTACTCTTTAAAGAAAAAAAAAGAAAAAAGTAGAATTCACCCTTTCCCAAGGTTGGCACAGATTTCATTAAATACTTCCAAGAAGAGGGGGAACATGTGAAGGTGGTTTCAGAAAACAGGTGGCTTTAACATCCAGCTCTCCTGTTGATTCACTGCTGCCCAATAAAGGCAGTCTGCAGCCCTCCTTCCAGGAGGAACTACATCGAGTGCCTCTCTCTTGCTGCCTGTTTTCACAACACTGGAAGAAACTGACTTTTGAGAACTCTCCCTAATCTTGCATCTCTAGGTAACATCTGGCTTAGTCTAGTCAACAAAATCAAGACAAAGGGGTAGACGTGTGAAAACCAGTCACTGCTGCCTAAGTCTCTTTTCTTTCAAAAGTCAGGTTACAGCAAGCTATTGCAAGCAAGGTGAGCTACGTATCACAAATTAACCTTTTACGTATGTTCCAAGTATTCAAGAATATTATGTCAGCAATAACACTTTTTTTTTTTTTAACATGAGCTTTAGGTGAAAGTCAGGCAGTACCAAGCAGCAATAGAACACGTTCATATCCATAAACACAGTTTTCCTTTTGTCTGTTTGTATTACCTGAACTGGTCATTACCAAAATGTCAGGCTCTTTTATCATTGCAATGCTACACAGTCTTAAGTTTCAAGCCTTTCAGTATCGAGTTAAACAATTCCAAAACCTGACAACTATTGAAGACAGAGCTGCTAATTTTGTAATCAAACTCCAACAGAACTACTTAATCCACAGAGATTTGTTTGAACTGCGTGACCTGCAGCATTAGATCCCTGCTATCACATAAACCTGAATCTTCCAATTAAGGGATGTAAGCTTACATAGTTTAAAAAATAGATGAAGACTAGAAAAGAAAACTTTTTTTCTAGCAGCTGCCAGAACAGAGAGAAGATGATAGACATGAACATAAAGAAGATGACAGTAAAGAATATCAAAAAGTAGAAAAAACTTCAAGAATTCATTCAGATGTGTATTTTGTTCCATGAGCTAACAAAACACCCAAACCAGTCATGAATATGTTGTGCTGGTTCTAAAATTTACTTCACTGCTCTACATTGTGTTTACATTGCTATGCAATTACTGCATCTGGCTCACTTCATTGAAGTACTGCAAGCTTTTACCATCCAACATAAACTTTTCAAGAACCAAGTATGTTTGAAGTCTCTGTTGATCAATACTTTCATTGCACACTGTTTAGAAGTTTTGGAGTGCATCTTAATTAGTTCAGAACACGCTCACTGTGACATCTGTAAAGGGCAATGAATGCCTGTTTACAGAGCTTTCGTTTTCATAATTACAGAACAGACATCACGGGTTTCACAGCACACCAGAAATGCTCCTATGGCTACATTAACATCCATTTCTGCCATTAAGTGCAGAATCCCTGTTCCATTATCCGATTCTGACTGTCCTGTTCTTTCATGGTACAATTCTCTCCAACTTCACAAACTCAAAACACTGAAATGTGGTATTCAGGGCATAATGAAGACAGAAATCAACATTTATGTTGTTTGACTTTCAAGGGCCATTATCAATCTTACTTTAAAATAATCAATTTTCCTCTATGATATCCCAAGATTTAATCATGCACATGTTTTTGACATCTTGTTTCCCATGCCTCCTTTATAAACTGGCTTACCAACTAAGCTTAAGCAAACAAGGATATTAATACACTTTGCTTTCAACTCCCTGAACTTTAAACAGACCTATGCCCAAGTCATGTCTTTCCTTTAAATCCAGTGATTGAAAATCCCATCTTCCACCACAGCAACACATAGGCAGTAGAAGGTAGTGGAGGTTTTTTGCCCCTGGTTAAGTACTGCTTCACATCTGTACAGTTAGGGCCACACCTAACAACGCTTCATTTCCCAGGTCAGAGGCCCAAGAGGCTCAAACTCTCTCCCCACTATGTCTATCTCCAGACTGGAAGGGGCTCGACTCTGAAAGCAGACGGACTCAATTAGTTTAACTATCTGAGTAAAGCAAGACTATTCACTGTTAAACTGCTGAAAAGGAAGTTTCTCTTCTCTTACTGCAGACCAGCTGAGGCTACATTGCAGGTAACTGTGGCTCAAATAAGAATCATAAACGTTCCCCCCATTTACAAGGGTCAGGTGTCTCACAAGACACCACTGCAGGACTCCTGCCTGTCAGAAGGGTAATTCCTCTCAGATGAAGGCTGACAAGTATGTCACACACTTGAAAGACTCAAGTGCTATTCCTCATTCACTGAATTTCTTCTCTGAAGAAGATCTTCCCTCAAGAACACACCTTTATTGCCTCTGGAGATGGAGAGTCAGCTTTGTGGTGCAGTAACATCTTACCAAGATGCACTTCATTTCCACACAGCAAACTCCTGTGATTTCCCCTTTCTTTCCTCTCCTTTCAGAGATGGATTTCCTGTTTCGCTACAACTTGGGCAACTCTAACAGATAAAAGTACAAGACGAGTGCAGAACGCTCTTTCCAATTAATTTTGTTTTCCTCTACAAATGCTTCTTCTATCTCTTCTTTTCTATTTTGGGTTGGTTTTCTTTTGGGTTTTTTTTTTTCCCCCCAGGTTCACTTCTCAGAGAATGCTCTCTCACTCCAACCTGCATATCTCACCTCCAAAGCAAGATTTTATAGCATAGAAATCCCAGTATCAAAGTGGGAACAAATCCCCACCAGTCTGAAGCTGAAAAAAACCACCAAAACCCTCCTTCCTTCATGTTAGTGTATGTCACCTCTAAAAGACTTCAAGGCATTTTCTTCAATACTGCGACCAATGCATCTAACCAGAAGTATCTTAACTTTGCCCAAGAGTGCTACCACCACCAGACCAGGCAGTATGACCTCATTAGGAGGGCACACATTCTTCACTAATGCTTTTAGCAACAAAAGTGGCTTAGTTTCTAAAACACAACACAAATGTGTTACCATATCAAATGCATAACCCAAGCGCTTGAAAAGAAACACACTTTAAAAGACATGTAAAAGTTTTTAAAATTTTAAAAAAAAAAATCCTAATCTATGTGATGAAGTAATAGTTGGGCTCCTCCTGACCCAGCTGAAGAGAATTTTATCCTTCACTCCTCCAACATAAATGTAACCAGAAGACCACATTGAACCACTGAGACAGGATCTCCACCTGGAGTAACTTCTGTCTCCACCTACCACCTTATATCAAAGCCTATAAATCTCATGCTCAAGCCACACTGTAGTCTTAAAGAAAGGTTGTCAGTCCCTGACATCTGTAAGGTGCCATCTGGAGCTCTATTTATACCATGTTGAGATGTGCATCAGGCTCAGAGGCGGTTACTTAATTACAGCATCTCCAACAGTCTCTGTGTTGTTAACAGCTCTCAAACTCAGCTGTCGGTCAGCAAAGCAAGTCTTTTGCACTCAACACAAGAACCAAACTGGAATTCTGCAGAGCAACCAGGAAACATGCTTAAGCCCCTACTTTGCAATTCATTGAAGAGGAATGTCATGAGTCAGTAATTCAGCATACAGTATTTCATAGCATAAAAAGGCCTTTTTTTCCTCCCATCTCTTTCAGGTAAATTAAGAGTTACAGATGATCACCGAACTCAGAGTTGCTCCTACAACTCTGAATTACACAAGAACTCCTCATTCAGCAAAGCAGGTACAGCAAAACCTTCTCAAGTCCTTGACAACATCAGCAATGGAACAGTAGGAGATCAAAAGCAACTGCATCTGGTCAGGTAAGAAAACATTGTGCACAGAAGAACAGAGTTGATATTTGTGTGGCACAAAGCAATGCAGCTTCATACAAGCTCAGGCAAAATTTATATAATGAATTCTGGGAAAGCAATAGTTTCAAACATGTTTGAAAGCAACAAGTACATTAGGCACTGTATCATGATTCTATATGTAATTATAAAGCTTTAGATCTGAGGGTTGGCATCTATTTACACTGCTGTTTTCACTTACTTGAGGAGCTGCCAAAACACAATCCATGTAATGGATCAGAAAGAAAAAATTTTCTCCTCCAACAATAAAAAAATCCCCACACTTCACCCATTGTTTGAAACTTCCCATATCTCACGTAACAGAAAGTGAACCTTCAGTGCCACAGGTCACAAGTACAAGTTAGAAAACAAATCAAGGCTTTCTGACATTCTTACTGCCAGTAAACTGCCCACAGCCTGTAGCTTTTTCTTTTCCTTATTTCATTGATGGAAACAATCTTTCCACAGCCGTCTGTGACTTGGTCTTTGACAAAGTTATAACTGAAGCTCTTGTCAGCTGGGTGTTTGTTGTTTTGTTTGGGGGTTTCTGAACGTATAATTTTACCATTTCAACAGCACTTGTAGACTGCAAGTCTCCCTCCAATTACAGAGATTAATATTCACTTTGCAAAGAATGATGCTGTTCGGTACATGGAGCATCAGGTGGTTTTATTCAAGTTTCTGACTGACTCTATACTAGTGGGAAGGTTCTCCCTGATAGGTGTACTCTTTAAAAGTAATAATATGTGAAATCTTACAGTGTTTAACAAACAGTTCTACAAGACAAAGCCAACAAAAATGCCTTTATTGCTTGCTTCAAACTCAGACAAGTCAGCAATGCTTCTTGCACACTTTCTTCATTCAACCAAGACCGCAACCACATAAGCACTGATTATAGTAAAGGCAGCAGACTTAGGAATCCCTTTCCTCATCCAGTTGTTCTTCTGCTCCTTTCCCTGCACCAAGTTTCAGTGACGCATTTCCAAACTTCCATGAAGTAATCTGAATCGCTTTGTCATAACAAGTTAGAAACAGTGCAGGTCCCCAGGTTACTGCTAGCTCAAATTAGATCCATGATCCAGTTCACTACATAGCTCCACAAACTGTTACACTGCAACTAAGGCTGCAGAGGCTGATGAATACAGGAGTTAAGTTTACACATTACACCCCCTCCCTTCTTTCAGACAGAACTGAGACTTTTGAGTCACATTTTCACTTTTTGTTTAAAGAACTGTTCACTGGCTTTGAATTGTCTCTCACAATCAATAGACAACACAGATATTTCTAATAAGGATATCTTTAATTACAACACCCAAGTGATCTGGAATTCATTAACGGAGTACTTGCAACATAGCATAAGCATAATGTATCAGAGGAGAGCTGCTGGTCCAGTTATACAATATATTCTTATGTAAGAATCTCTACTTCATCTGATTTTAATAAAGATACACACTCTGGAGGATGGAAGGAAAACTGTATAAATAAACGCACCATTTTGTTAGAATGAACTGTCTATCCTAGGCACAACTACACTACATAAGGGTCAAATATCCACACTTGTAACATACCAGGAGAGTTACTTGGCATCAAACCCAAAATAAAATTTTAGATAAACCACTGACATTTAAAATTCCTGTACCATCAGGAAAACAACACTGTTCAAATAACAAAGAGCAAGAATTGCTGCAGCCATATTTACAATATGAGCAATACCAGAAGAGCATATTTTACCGAGCGCAGCATGAGCATGTTCAATCATACAAAAAAAGAGGCAGACAAGTCAGTTACAAAAAAGAACCTGAACAGTAAATGAAAACAGTATCAGAGAATTTAGAGCAGCTTAATCAAATGTTCAGAAACCAGATCTCAGCAAAGTGCCATTCTTAAGAGCATTTATATTTCAGCTTTACTCAGAGTGCTCTGATTTTTGAGTCCTTGATAGAAGCAAAACTTTCCATTTGTTTAGTTCTTCAATGCAGCTTTCTACCTCTAAAACACACGTTGTTTTTAATCTGTTCAAACTGAAAACAATATATTGGTCTTTCAAACACATCTTCCAAGAATAATAACCAAGACTGATGTGTTGTGTTTCTATCATAGAGACACTAGTTTGACTAATCCATCCAAATAAAAAACCTGGCACTTGAAATACCGAACATACTATTTCAACACCATCACAACTTTCTGAATCTCCTGAAAGAGAAAAAATGCTGCTTCAAAAATACTTCTTAGCAAGTAAGAAAAAATAACAGCACATTGTGAGGTCAGAGAACCATCAGAACACGTCTCAAGCAGAGCTGCTCTTAAATACATGCACATCATTCTTATGATGAGAACTACACCATTGCACAACAAGAGAGGTGCAGGACATTGGGAGCCCAACTAGTCAAAGCAGTTTTACATTTTACTTCCAATCAACAGGTAATAAATACAGGCCAGAAATTCATGTAACACTGAACTAAGTAATTCCATACAGCTAGCAAACCAACACACTCTACAACAGCCCCTTTTCTCCACGTACAAACTACTAGAGATTGATATATAGTATACTGCAATCTTTTTCATCTTGATGTGACAAAGACAGCAGGCCCTCCTGCCAAATCTGTTCCCAAAAGAAACCATCAACATCTTGGATGCTGCTGCTTGAGTTGGTTGTTTGAGCTCAAAACTCTACACCAACTACTCTACAAGAACTATGGAATGCAAACCTAGGCCACAAAAGGTACATGCGCACCTGGAGATGTAAAGCACACAAGCAGTAACTGCCCTGATCAGTCACCAACATCCAGCCCCATATGAATATCTGTATCAATAAATTTGCTTTGCTATTTCCACATACAAATGCCAAAAATTGAGATTTCTCTATTATTTGTGTGCCATTAATCATTTTGTTATGCTCAAATGCCATTACAAAATGTATCACCAGAGTACCTGCACTTCTAACGCTGTCTACAAACAGTGACAGAAAAAACTGCTACACGGCAATGATGTCTTCCAACTGAACTCAAAACTAAATTAAGAAGATCTGCAAAATGAATTAACTCATAAATAGACAAGTGACTTCCACAACAACCACAGAATGCTAATTAGCTCACAAAAGTCACTGTTAGTAATTTATTATCATTAATCATGCTGTAGGCTTGTACAGCACGGAATTCATCTAAGGATCTTTCAGTTTGTACGCTGAAATCATTACTCTGACAAATCATCTACAAAATAGACATTTTGTTATTCTAGCAATTAGATTAGTAATTTATGTTAGTTACACTGCTTGGTATCAGTGCATTGTCAGGTCCTGCAGTGTAATACAGTATTATGTAAGTCAGCATCTTGTAATCAGTGTTACTGAGTAGTAAATACTTTATTATCAAATTTGTATCAAATTGCTAGCTAGCAGTAAGGTCCTTCCAAGCAGCAATATATTAAAACTTTCCATTTCTTTTATCTTCTTCAGAAACTCCTCATATAATGCCATAAGCTGTGGATCAAAAGCAAGAGCACTTTCTTGAGCAATATGCAGATGCAGAAGACAACACATGACTGCATGGACACTGTCCAAATGACTGAGGTAGCTCAAGTGACAGCCGGGTACTCGCGCTATAGTTTTTCACTTGGACTTGCCTCACTTCAATGAGCCCAACCAGTAAAAGTCTCCAGACCCTCACAAAACTGTGAGCCAGTCTTTCTGAGAAAGTAACAGCTAGCTTAAATCCAAATAAAGACTTCAGAGTATGCTGGTAACAACCTACCCTACAGGATAACATACAGGGAAATTCTTTCAATCAATCTTACTGCAACTGCCACTGTCTTATCAGAAGGAACAAGTTGATACATGCTACTGTTGTCCCCCCATATACTCTGACCCCACACTTAATCTGAATAACTGAAATATTAAGAAAGGTGCTAGCAGTTTAGAAATTTCACCTCAAGACTATGTTAGCTGTGTTCAGACAACATGCAGGGATCAACAATGTTTTAAACAGATGCCACATA
Organism: Eubucco bourcierii; assembly: GCA_013396675.1. Lineage (NCBI taxonomy): Eukaryota > Metazoa > Chordata > Aves > Piciformes > Ramphastidae > Eubucco > Eubucco bourcierii. Next base: position 587,327 of record VWZE01009124.1, on the reverse strand, counting down.
AGACCTCAAAATAACCCTTGCCCTCTTCTCCATTCCGAGTGGAGTGCATACACTGCTGCACACACTTCTAATTATAAATATGGTAACATGACATGGGGAGAGCACCAGGCCCTCAAATATCACCTCAGAGGCTACTAACCCAAATCTGCACTGAGCACAATGCTACATCAATGCAATACAGCCTAGGACACGTTCAAGGTGATTTTAAACCCACAAACACATCAACCTGCAGAAACTGTACAACAATAATATACCTCCAAAGCGCAATTAGGTCAGTCTTGCATTAATCCATTATGCCAGAAAATCTTGTTTGTTTTTCCAGCTCCATAACTGGCACAGCTCAAGTTCCTTACCTCACTTATTTCAGTTAAGTAATATATACTCTGCACACTTTCATTTACTCTAAACTTAATGATGTTTAAACATCTGATTTCTTTCTTGCTAGTATTTTCTTCTAACATAAGCACTACAGGTTATGTTAGCACACTAGGTAACCCTTCCTTCACATGCTTCATCTTCTAAAAGCTTCCCAAAGTACTAGAGATAAAACATTCTTCAAGTTCACAATGTAAATACATCATAATAGCATACAAGTTCTATATTGTTATGATTTATAGGGCGTAGTACTCCTCACAGTACTTCTCAGCTGTATGATACTCAACTGTCCGAAGCATGTTTCTCCATCCTACTTCTCCAGTACCTTCGAGGTATCTTTCCCCAGGTAGTCAACCAAACACCTTCAGAAGTTTTTCCATAATGCCAGTGTGAGTTACTTCCAATGCACACCCGTATGAGTAGTGGCACAAAAAACCACCCCAAAACCTAAATGTCCTCATTCTGTCCCATAAATAAATTAAGATGAAAGCCTCAAATACAAACCAGAGGGAATATGGTCCAGAACACACTCTTCAATTACTTGGAAAAATAAAAAATCCAAACAAAAAAAAACCCAACTACAGCTATGATTAGATTAAACAAACATTTCTGGTTCCAAGTATCTCAACTGCAGACGTGATTTCTACTTTTTTTCATCTGTATATGTTAAGGAAGAAACACGAGTGTTACAAAGATCCCTTCGTTTAATTTTCAGCAGCATTTCTACCTCTGGGGCCCTGGGAAAGAAACAGCAGCAGGGATCACTACCACAGCCAGGAAGTCTATAAGAAAACAACAACGAGAAACCGCCGGGAATGCTCAGCACACGACATAGCTTCCTCGGGTGCAGAAACAAGTAAACAGCCAAGAGAAAGGCAGAACAACGTTTGTAAACACAATGCTTCTGCACGGCGCTCGTCCGACCGCTGCCATCGGCAAGTACGGAGGCGCAGCCGGGCTGAGTCATTCCTTGGAGTAACTTCACCGCGAATCCTTCGTCCTGGCATCGGAGCCCTGGGCAGGGAGGGAGGGAGCACCCCGGCCCGCCTGGCGCTGCCCTGCCACCACCGCTCCCCGTTGCCAGCTGGCAGTCTCCGACTCCCACCCCCACGGCTCCGCGGGGTCACCCCGACATCCCGGGACCCGAGCCAGCAGCGGGATCCCGGCCCTCTCCGACACTCCCCCCCACACACACTCCTCGTCTCTTAATATTTTGTCGCCCGCCCCACGGGTGCAGCCTTGCGTCCAGAGCCGGCACCGCCGCCTCCCACCCAGGCCGCCCTCCTGGTAAGCACCGTCCGCACTCTCCGTCTGACTGGAAGGCTCCGCAACGAGAAACGAGACGGCGAAAGGAACCCTCATGTCACCCCGCAGCACTCACCCAAGGGTCCCGCCGCAGCGTCGCGCATCCTGCGGCGGAGACTCCACCTCCCCGCTCCCCTCCTCCGCTCAACCGGGCCCGGCGACTTGGCTGGGGCGCGCCCCCGCCTCAGCGGTCACGGCGACCGAGAGGAAAGCGGCGGCGGGCGGCCGGCCGGGGGAGGTGGCGGGGGGGCGGCGGGGGGGGGGGGGGGGGGGCTC
>VWZE01009124.1:538754-585325 GCA_013396675.1 Eubucco bourcierii | reverse complement strand
GCGCAGCCGCCGCTGTTTGTTATTGTCGTCAGCCGCTTCCGGCGTCAGGGCATGCCGGGAGAGGGCGGCCCGGAGGAGGAACCGGGCGGCGGAAGCAGTGCGCGGGCCCGGGGGAGGCGGAAGTCGCGCCCTGGCGCTCACCCCGGGAGACCCCGGGGACTGTTGAAGCACGAGCAGGGGCAGTCGTGACCTGCAGCTTTTAACCAGTCTCTGAGAGCGGCACGTGTGAGAGGACTTGGCTCCGAGCCTCAGGGCGCCGAGAGCGGCAGCAGCTTCCCTCCTCTGCCCTTAACAGGCATTACACGCAGCCGTCCCCGTTCTGGAGAAGTTGGCTCCGAGACTCCTGGTCCCAGGGAGGGGGTAGAAAAAGGGAATCTCCCATCCCTTACTGTGTTTCTTTCTTTATGGGTTTCTGTAGAGGGTCAGTCCCTAAAGGACTGAGAGGACAATGTAGCCACACAGAGAAGCCCAGATTGGAGGGTGAGGAAGGAGCTTGGTTCATTTGGACCTGCGATGTGAGGGTCACAATCAAACATCCTCCACAGCAACTCATTGGAGGACTGTGTACAACTGGGTTGTATAGAATCACAGAATAGTAAAGTTGGAAGAGACCTCAAGGATCATCTAGTTCCAACCCCCTGCCATAGGCAAGGACACCTCCCACTAGCACAGGTCACTCAAGGCCTCCTCCAACCTGGCCTTGAACACCTCCAGGGACAGAGCAGCCACAACCGCCCTGGGCAACCTGTGCCAGTGTCTCACCACCCTCACTATGTCCTCTACCAGCTCACAGCGACCTCAACAGACACAGTGGGCAGAAGGTCATGGTATGCAAGAAATCAAAAGCACAGTAGTAGAGCCAGAGTGTGAAGCAAGCACATCAGAAGGTAAAAGCACAAGCATCTTAATTTTCATCATGTGGGACAGGTGTAGGCAGTAAAATAGACTTATACAAAAGCATTTTCTTCCCATCTGAAGTTTCCTCTTAGGCCAGTTTTTAAAAAAATCATCTTCACAACCCTTCACCTAGGTGTAGTTTTTACTTACAGTTCATCAAATTGTGAACCTGCTTCTCACAAGATGGACCAGGGTTGAGGTTTTCACAGCAATCTCTTTAACAGCTAGTTCTGCAGCCTCAGAGAGCTTACCAGCTGGCCATCATGTTGAAGATCATGTATAACAGTCACAGCCTCTCCAGGCAGGTATTTGTTCTTGGAAGACACCACTGCCGTGCAAATAAACATGGCTTCTGTGCTCCAAATTGGGGCAGCCCATAAACACTCTTCAGTTTTGCAGGTTGTTGGGAGATGTGTCCTAATGACCCACATTCTGAAAGAGATTGTAGGCACATCTGACTGCAGCAGTGAATGGAGCTGAAACAACACCAGTACTAGCATGAACAGACATGGGAAATGTAGTACAAGTTTGTGACAAAGCAATTTTAAGGGAGTTTGTGTAATACAATACTGAATGTCAAAGTTAATTTTTTCTTGTTTGTTTTATAGATGCTAGCTTTTGCTTTTTGCGTCCCTTAAGTTTGTATTAAATTCGTAAATACTTTGAATGTGCCAAAAGACTAATCTTTAGTGTTAAAAAAAAGATAGGAAGCGAGAACTTCACAAAAGAAGTGCTATAAAGAGGGAGGTAACCCAGAGGTCAAAACCAACTTAGCAGTTTAGTAAGCCCATAGCACCAGTGAGCCTCATTACACTTATCTTGTGGAGGTACTACTGAGAATGACCTCTTGCAGTTTGAGGAGCTGAGAGATGAGCCACAGAAGCAGCAGCAACTCTTAAAGACTGAAGCTACAGCACTGACAGGGTTTGTAGTTTTCTGGCAAAGGAGCCCTGCCACTCAAGCTCTCAGCAGTTGCATAAAATGAGGCTCCAGGCACTGTTCAGTTCTCTTCAACACGTGTGGGACAACTGTTGATTTTGAGAGGCAGCTCAGACAGCACTGAAGCAGGAGTTGGGAAGTAAGTAAAGTGCTTCTAGCAGAGCAGGTTTATCTGGCTTGTTCTTGTAATGTCTCATTATGTCGCTTCCTCTCTAAATCAGAGCCGCTTCATGCCAAGCAACTAATTACAGGGTTTTTTCATGAGCCTGTCTGAACAAAACCAAAAAAAAAAAAAACTAACGTTACATCTAGAACTTCTATCCAGAAAAGTGTTTTGTGAAGATTCTTTTGCTCCAGGATATATGAAAAGAAAGGATTAAATCAGGGTTGCTGCTAATTCTTCACATTTTCAAATTGTGGCTTGTTATTCTTGCAACATACTGTTTGGCATTCGTCCGTGTATTTTCTTCTCATTCTGTAAAATAGAAGAGAAGGAGTTTTGTTGAAAGAGTTTTCCACTGTGTGCATTTAATTTTGGATGCTAAATTTAGTATACCAAAGGGTTTGTGACTTTTTTTCCCCCCCCACACTGTACAGTTATACAGCTATAGTCAGGGAGCAAAAATCAGGCTCCTCTGCATGGGAAGGCAAGCTGGGAACCAAGGCTGGTAACAAGGCAGGGGCACTATCGTGGGCTAGGTTCACAGTCCCACAAAACCAGAGTGAGGTGTGGTGACAAAAACCCAGTTCGTCTATCAGTCACTGAACTGGTGGTTAAGTCCATAGTGAGAAGGTAGGTCTGAACTAAAGCCAGTACAGTGCAATGGGATCAGTGGGGCCACAACTGCATCCTAGCTCAAGAACAGGCCGAGGGCAAGGGGTGAAGTGTGGGTGCAGCTCCTGAGGAAAGAGACAACAGCCTAACCAAGTCCCACAGCCTCACTGTGTTTCAGCTGGTCTCAAGCAGGGTCAGATTGGGTCATAGAGGCTGTTAGTGTTTCCAGACGTCTGACAGCTGCCATGACTGGAAATAGACTTGAATGCAAAGTTAAAAACACAGTGTAGATGGTGGAATCATAGAATGGTTTGGGGTGGAAGAGATCTTAAAAATCATCTTGTTCCACCCCCCCCTAGATACAGAAGAGAATAAGAAATAAACAGGTAAACCTATTTCCATTACAGATTACCATCCTCTTATTGTCAGTCACACAACTGATTTGTCTCTTTTAACCGTTTCCCAAATTGTCAAATTCTATCTAACCTAACACCTTGTAGTGGTTCTGGGAGTTACTCAGCCCCCCACACACAACTAATTCACCCAGACTGGACTCGGCCATCTGGAAGTTAAGGAAGGAAGCTTTCTACTGACAGCTTAGCACAATATACAAACAGGTATTTACAATCAATTACAATTATTTACAACTACATACAGAAACATAATACCCCTCCCAGAAGTGTAAGTCCCCAGGAGAGGCTCTGAACCATAATTTCCACCTTCTTTTCACCCCTCTCCTTTATCCCAGAATCTGCCTTCTGTGCAAGGTGAGTTGGAAGCAGAACCAGAGAGAAACACAGACTGCCTTATCTGTGTTTGTCTCCTTGCTTTTATATGTCTCAGCAAACCTATGAGTGAAACAGACATCACCATTGTTTTCTTTTCACAGCCTATAATCTAATTTCTCTCATTAAAATATTCCAATTAGCCTCAAACCAGTACACACCTGAACAAGGTAGTCCCTTCTGCCTCAGTTATTGTATTCATGACTCCTTTTAGCTTATGCAAGGATTCAGCTTCTTTTCATGTGAATACATCTTAATAAGTTTTGTGGGTATTAAACTGGGTACTGTTAATAATTACAAATTTGTAATTAAAAATTTCAACTGTAAAAGTTATACATGACAAAGAATTGGAAGCATAGTTGATTAGCTACTGCAAACTATGGGGTCTGTGGATTTCTGGAAGTGAAGAATGCTTTTTTGAGAGGTCACTTAGAGAAAATAACAAGTTAATGAGTTTGCTCCATTAGGAAAGAAAATTAGGAGATGGGAGTTAATCTGACTGCTCCACTTTCTTCCAAACCCAAATGGGACAAGACTGAAAACTCCCGTTTGATTTACAATGTGTTTTAGGAAAAATATCTAGTGTGAAGCTAAATGTACAAAGATTACAGTAGCTAATTAGTATCATGTTATTACTTCAACTGGGCACCTTTCACTGTCAACTGTTTTAAATTATGTATTTCTCACTGGACATGCCTGTTTACATGTGGTTCCTTAATGTCTCTTAATCATCTCCATAGCTCCAAATATACTAAGCCTTCTGCACTTTAAAGTTTGTTCCCACAGTTTATCTGTAATACTCTTAATACATTAATAACCCCTGTGGAACTGATAACAGCTCAGAAAAACTATTTCAGTATCAAATAGAGAAGTAGAATATCAATCTGCCTGTACAATTGTTATCTGCCATGCCAGTAATGAACCAATGCTGCCAGTATTTTAGGTCCAAACATACTTTATAAACCACATCTTCCTATTTTCTTTAGCAATACTTGCTATAAGTTCTCCCTGTGTACTTCTGCTTCTATTACAGTTGCTCTCTCAATCAACTTCCCTTCATTTTTTTCTTCTTTTTTTACTTACATTTTCTTTTTTAGTACTACTAACAGCTGCATTCATTTCCCTTCTAGTCAGGCTGATGTTTTAAACCCAAGTTCCTTTCTTCTCCATTGAGGTTTTGTGGCATCTTGGAAAGTAATCTTGTACAATTATTTATTTTTTATTTAATTTTTCCTACAACTATGCAGTTGCTTTTTTTGAAGAAATGTAAATTCTTTAAAGCATGAAATGTGTTACTTTTCTGAATTGGAGTATAAGAAGTAAACACTGGTCTCCAACAACTCTAGTTCCTTCACATTAAGGAGAGATACACCAAGAAGCTCACAGAACAGTGGGGGTTGGAAGAGACCTCTGAAAATCACCTAGTCCACCTCCTCTGCTAAAGCAGCATCACCCAGGGCAAGTGCCCAGGACTGCAATGTCCAGACAGGTCCTGAAAGTCTCCAAAGAGTCTCCACAACCTCTCTAGGCAGCCAGCTCCAGTGCTCTGGCACTCTCGCAGTAAGATGTTTCTCATTATGTCCAGGTGTAACCTCCTGTGTTGTATTTTTTTTACCCACTCCTTCTTGTCCTGTCACTGGGCACCACTGAGAAGTGTCTGACACTATCCTCTTGACCCTCACCCTTTAGCTATTGATCACCATTGAGAAGATCCCCTCTCAGTCTGCTCTTTGCCAGGCTAAACATCCCCAGGTCTCTCTCAGCCTCAGCTCATCAGGAGATGTGCCAGTCTCTTCAGTGTCTTTGTAACCTCTCCTGGACTCTTCAGTACTTTCCTGTTCTCCTTAAACAGGGGAAAGCAGCACTAGACCCAGTACTCCAGACGTGGCCTCACTAGGGCAGTGATTACTACATTACAACTTTAATGTAGGCTGGCAGTCCATAGCAAACTCCAAGGACTATCATCTCTTGCTTCTTTCCCAGAAGCTCCCAGTAATTTGTGTTTGAACAGTCAGTGACTCAGGACCAGCTGATGTCATTTTCAAAAGCACACCACTCCCTCTGACCCATTTATGGATCATTCCTAACCAGTGATTTTAACACCGTGTGGCTTCCCATTACTTCAGTAATTCTGACTACACAGGTTTCGAATTCATCAGTGATTTTTCTTGTTTATTGCCAAGCTGCTTGAAGCTTCAATTTAACATCTAGGTCATGAGGTCAGTCCTTGGGCCCGGGCAGTAAATATGCAAAGAACATTTAAACCTCAGATAAAATAGTCTGAATGGACATACCCTAAGAAAGTGTTAAGGACAGCAGCTCTCAAGGGAAACAGACAGCCTGAATAATTCCATACAAATCCACTGCTGTGCATGTTGTTATGAGATTTCTTTTGTGTAATGTGGCAACTGGACCTTCCCATACCACCACCTTTCCACACCACACACACAGTACTCAATCACAGAGCTACAGGGTGGCTTACGTTGCAAGGGACCCTAGAGATCATCTACTCCAGCCTCACTGCCATGAGCAGGGATTCCTCCTCTCAACTAGACTTGATTGCTCAAGGCCTCTTCCAACCTGTCTTTGAGTAATTCCAGGGAGAGGGCATCCACAACCTCCCTGGCCATCAGCCTCTCTGAACAGAACAGCCAAGTAAATGCACTAAAGACTACATGGAGCAAGAGTAATATTGCATTGCAAAAGTTACTGCTGTATTGGCATTACTGAATATTTAACAGTACTGAAAAGAGAGATCCCATTTTTCACTGTGTAGCAGTTCTGAGTTTTCATATTAAAGCATCTAAGTCATGTTCACACATACAGTCATAGTTTTAAATGTTAACTCTAATTCCTGTTAATAAAATTAATTACATAAGCAGATGTTTTGATTAAAAAGATATACCAGGACTCAATTTGGCCCAAATTGCCAGAAACCTGGCTGAGTTTTCTTCAGTTTGTGGCACAGGAGACACTATCTCCATTTGCACAACAGCATTCATCTAATGGTCTTTCTGTCCACAAGTAACATGCTCTGATCCTTACATGATCTGCAGCAGTCACTTTCCTGCTCAGGCAACCATAAAGACAGAATTTAGTAACTGAAGTGTGCAGGTACACCCATGAGGCTTTGGTTCCTCCCTTAGTCCCAGCAGTGAGTTTTGTCTGTCACTGCAGCCCCTGGAACAGTAGAGTAAGGCAGATGCAAATGGCAGCATTGTTCCAGGAACAGGATTTTGGGGGTCTCCAGCTGGAACCCCAGACCACAAGCCAGCTAGCGTCTCAGCAGCCAGCCTGGCAATGGATCTCACCAGGCACTCCAGTAAGGCAGGCTCAGATGCTTCTAGACTATGTACACTCCTATATTTAGATTTTACTGTGCAGTGTCCTTTTTAAAAGGATAGGAAAGTGTCATTATACTTAAGCAGATAACTTAGATATTTGGGGGTTTTATACATTTAGTTAACAGGAACTAATTGCCTTTTTAAAATAAGCATATAAGTTGCCTTCTCTCCAAGCTTTCTGTCAACACATACTGCAAATTCAAGATGTAGAAACTCTTAATATATTATTAAGAGCATTTAAACAAGTATTTACATCAGAACATTAAACCAAATACATAAAGCCCACTTCATGCTTAAATGAAGATGAACTGTTAAGATGAAAATATCATCCAATAATATCTAGATTTTTTTCTTCTCCATTGTTCCAGTAATTACAGCATTCAGCCCTTTTTGTTTCATTTTTGTTCCTGAATGGAGCAGAGATAAAACCAGAGCTCCCAGAGTTTTGATTCAAAGAATTAGTCATTTCTAATTTCTCTCATTAAAAACTGAAATGATGAACTAAGTAAACCAAAATGATGATTTGTTACAGCTGCAGAAGAGACTAGTCCTATCAAATGTTCCTAAATACCTTGTCACATTATCTTAAAAGATACTGTAGGAGTAGATTCATTTAAACATGGATTTAAATCATTTTCCCAAAAAAGAGGAAAAAAAAAAAAAGAAATCTGAGTATACTGAGTGCACTTGCATTCATTGCTCATGCTTAGGAGCTTTTTCATATTCATTGATGAGATCAGGCGTGGGTGCTAGTAGAATCCTGTTTCAGAGCTTTGCAGCTTTGGAATTTGCTGTGCACTTGAGCTTTCCCTTACAGCAGCTCAGCTGACTCCTGCTTTGGTTGCACGGTTTATGTTCCCTGTGCATTTTAAAAGCATGTATAGATTGTGCAAATCAGTGTAGACAAGGGAGTGTTGTGGGTGTTTTTTTTTTTAGGGAAAAGGAGATTCTGGCAGGCTACTTGGTAGTTAAAACTATCCAAAGTGCTCAAATGAATGCCTTTCTGAAAGGCATTTCTCTAACGACTCCACTTAATACATTCATGCTTCAGTCTATGGAGTGCATTGAAGCAAAAGCTAACCCATAAAAATCTCTGCTAATTAGAAATCACTCTCTTCTACTGAAATAAGCAAAACAAAGGGAGGAGAGATCAATACCTGCATAATTATTTGAGTGCAGGAAAAAAGCAAAATGTCTATGTTGTGATGTGTCATTCTCCCCACCCAAACTGAGAAGAGGATTCTCCCCTTAATGACTGCTTTGGAGGTCTGATTCTCTTCACTTTTGACACTGTGCATACAAAATCGGATTTGTGCATAACATTTTGCAGTATTGCTGATATAACATAGAAAAACTTACCTTGGTATACTATTGCTTTGAATATGTTGTTTCCAAGTAAATTTCCTGGCCTGGATCCATTTCCACAGAACGTTTCAGACAATGTTAGCTGTATAAACTGAATTGAACTGTCAGCATAATAAAGAAGAAAACAAAAAACAACCCAAAAAACCAGAATGGTGCAGGCATCACATCGAACTACAGATTTAGCAGTTTTACCTATTTAGTCTTCTTAAACATTGCCCTAACATTAGTACTCTGACAGATTTCTGAAATTTCCTTGATTTTCACAATTTTTATTAATATTAGCTTTAGTGGAGCCCAATATACATCCCCAAATTACTTGGATTTACTGTCTCTAGTAGTTTTCTTCATTAGCAGCAGATAGTTTTCATGTCAGTAACCTTTTTAGCAACTTGTTATAAGCTCCATGTTGAGTTCTAGGACTTCAGGAAGAGAAGAGCAACTGACTCTTCTCTTGTCTGGCTGTGGACTTCAGCTTTTCAGTGTTTCATGCTTCATAGTTTGCAGATCACATTGCTCCTATCCGTTTCTCCTTTTCTCTGGTGTGTTACATAATACTGATTAGTTTTGTTGTTGCTGCTACTGTTTAATTTCAAACTATGTCTTTTACATAACTGGTGAATCTGGATAGGATCTCAGCAGTAACTGTCTCTAGACTGCAGTCAGAGCTTTCTGCCTGCTTAGTAAATCCTTTGAAAGGATACTCAATCTTCATCCACTTTTTTTTTCCTGTGTCTTTTCAGATCACTTTTGCTCAGTACCTTTACCCTCTGGAAAATTAGGTGAAAGGAATTGCTGAGTTTACACTAATCAGAACAAAGCATGCCTGTTCTGAATTTGAGACAAAGTATTTTTAGGCACTAAATAGTCACTAACTGAAGAATTTATGTAGATTTATCTGCAGGAAGATTTGTTTCTTTATTGCTTATCTTTATTTTTGAGAGATAGAGATGGAGAAACTGTCATAAATAATTTCATTTAATATTTCTCTAAGCACTGACTCAACTTTGGTGTTTGCTTAGGATTCAGAAGAGAAAGCACTATTCTGTCTCAAATGCTTCTGAAAAGCTGAGCTTCACAGAATCACAGAAACATCCAGGTTGACAAAGCCCCTCAGGATCACCAAATCCAACCTAGAACCCTCCTCTACAACATTCACCTTAAACCATATCACCAAGCACCACATCCAAACCACCCTTAAACACATCCAGGGTGAGTGACTCCTCCACCTCCCTGGGCAGCTCATTCCAGTTGCTGGCTGCTCTCTCAGTGAAAAACTTTTTCCTAATATCCAATCTAAACCTCCCCAGTCTCATCTTGAGGTCATTTCCCCTTGTTCTGTCTCCAGTTACCCGTGAGAAAAGACCAGCAGTAGCCTCTCCAAAGTCCCTTCAGGTAGTTGTTGAAGCAGCTTAAGCCTGTAGAGAGCTTCCTTAACCCTGGGTTTGCATTATGTTCTGCAGAGCCATACAGAAATGCAAACATCCTGTGCATTTGCCTGTCAATCAGAAATGCTCCAGACTACTATCTCACTAAGTTCTTGCTTTCTACACACCACTAAGATCGTCGTGCTGCTTTGTATTTCATGAGATGTACTGTATCATGAATCAGGTGTTCTCTGCTTTCTCCAGACAGCTCATTTTAAATTCCACACACAGTGCTAATGCTCTGTATGGGATTGCAGATCATAGAAGCAGAGTGGAACTCACTTCATGCAGCTGTCTTTCTTACTGGTGGGAGCATAGCTGAAACATATGGTTTAGTCAAGGCTGCAAAACCATCAAAGGGGAAATTCACAGTCAGCTCACCCAGCCTGAGCTCTGTGCTGCTGCAGTTATGGCACCAGCAGTGCTGCAACCAATTTAGTTCTAGCAGTCAAACCTTTGACGAGAGCTTTTGTGACTCTCTCATTGCAGGATTACATTTCTGAAAGTCTACTGTCAAAATAATCTCAAATTGCAGCTAAAGATGGGCTAGAGTATTGCACAGGTGTATTCTGCAGAAAAAAATACAATAGTAATAAGAAACAGGAATAAAATGGAAGCTTTTAAAGAAAATCCAAATGCTAAATCACACAGAAAACTCTTATGGCTGTAAGGATTAGCTCAGCACTGTGCTTAACATTGCTGTTAGGAAGGGAAAAAAAGGAAATATTAGGAAGAAAAAAAAAAGAAAAGGAGCAAGTGAATGCAAGCCAGATGCAAAAGTGGAATTAGGCACAGAAATGTTACTCTGTTCAGTGCTTGGCAACCAGAGCAGGCCATGGGAAAGCCTAAAAAGATAATTTTGTGATTTCAGTTCAGTTAGATTTGTGAAGTACCCTCTCAATTCTCAGGTAAGCCACAGAAGAGTTTCACAACAGATTTCATATGATAGTTTTAATCATCCTGCTATGGCAGTTTGGCCCTAAAGACACTTTTTCATACTTCACTCTAAGTCTAGACTTTTTTTCTTATATTTCATAGCAATAAACGGATTCTATTTCTTAAGCAATTGTACAAGAATTCTTAAAGGAGGGTCTGAGCTCTAAGATCCAGCCAAGAATACTGTGATGCTACCAAAGAGAAGCATTGTGCTTTCTCTCAAGCCTAAACGGATAATTGATTTAGGTTCTAACACTGCATTTTTTTTAAGCCACATGTGTGCATCTAGTGGCTGATAAGGTAAATTTGCAACAAAGACATTTTACTTGTGTAGGGGGAAGTGAGATCCTTGTCCTTGCCTGAAGAGCATCTTGGTACTTCTCTGTCCTTTCTCCACAAATGGTCCAAACAGTACACATCCAGCAGCAGTATGAAACAATGACCTCTCACTTGCTCCTTCGTTCCCCTGCTCCCCCTGTCCTGTGTTGGGCATATGAGACAATCTGTGTGGCATCTCATCTGGTGCATAACCCTTGGTCTTGAATCAGGTGCAAAGAAGAGTACCAGTTACCCCCTATATTATCAGAATACTACCAATCCAAACAGCATTCCTACTCACGTTGAAGGAAAATAGTATTTCTGTAGTGTCAGCTTGAATTAATAAACAAAGCAATTTTTTTTCTTCTTTTCAAGACCTTATTCTGTCTTACAGCACATGGTATAATACATTCTAGAAACAGCTGGCTGTTCCGTGGGTGCTGTGCTCTATCCTAACACTCCACTGCATTACTTCCAGCAGAACACTAGAGGTCAATGCTAGTCTTTGCATTTTTAACCTGTCTGACAGAACTGGTGGAGCTCTCAAGAGTTTAATCATTAGGAATCACTTTTTTTCTTTAATCATACACAGCACAGAGTAAATCTGGGATCCACATCAGCTCCTGGTGTATGGTTTCACAAGAAAATGTGAAAATATTTTTTTTGTTTAATAGTATTTCAGAAGTTTTTACAAGTGGTTTGTAAAGATTACAAATTTTTTTCAAAGGCTTTACAGCTTCCATAGGTCATAAGAGGGTAGAATTAAGATTGTTTCTATACTTGTATTACCTATTCGCCCATGTAAACAGCACTGACCTTTGGTTATTTGCCTTATTTTTTATTTTCCAAAGACAACTTTACTACGTATTTTTAACATTACCCTTTTGTTACTCTACCTTATGTTAACTAGATCTCTCATGCCATTTGGGGTCATTTAGCTCCCACGATGCTGCCTTTTACCCTTGGAATAACATTTACAAAGTAAACAGATAATGTACATTTGGCATCAAACTTACCTTCAAGAGCAAATATATTTGGCCTGCATTGAGTATGTCTTTTTAAGAGTCTGGTGACATAGTTCTTTGAGGGTAATTTCGTCAAAGCAGGATATACTAACATCATCTCAGGTTATAGACTAGACATCAGGAGGAAGTTCTTTACAGTGAGGGTGGTGAGACACTGGAACAGGTTGCCCAGGGAGGTTGTGGCTGCTCCTTCCCTGGAGGTATTCAAGGCCAGGTTGGATGAGGCCTTGAGTGACCTGTGCTAGTGGGAGGTGTCCCTGCCTATGGCAAGGGGTTGGAACTAGGTGATCCTTGAAGTCCCTTCCAACCTTACCATTCTATGATTCTATTGATGTTTCATTTTAATCCTATTTCCCTATTTGATAACGTAAGCAGAGTTCCCATTTTTTCCCCTCAGTACACTTTGTGCAGTATTTCAGTATTGTGAAATGAAAACCAAACTTGGTCACGTGGCTGCAGCAAGCATATGCAAGTAGAAACAACTTGCAGTTGTTTCATATGATCTTTCACTATGGAAGCTGGCAAACATTTCCTTGAAAAGGAGACCAGCTCGGTGCAGTATTGCTAAATTGAAGTTATAAATGCAGATGTTTAAAAAAGCAAAGCTTAGATAACAGCTGTGAGTACAGCTCCTTTGTTCTTCACTATGCAAGCTGAAACTCTGCTCAATGCAATACCTTACACATGCCCTCCAAAGCATGACTGTCACGTTTGCTTTCTTGTCACTTAACGTAGGAAACAGGGACAATTTGTGTCCAAGTGTGAAATATGTTTAATGCATGCTTTTGTTTTACTTGATTTTATTTATTACCTGAAGGGGATTACAAGAAAGCTGCAGAGGGACTATTTACAAAGGCCTGCAGTGATAAGATAAAGGGCAATAATTTGAAATTAGGGGAGATTTAGATTGGTTATCAGTAATAAGTTCTTTACCATGAGGGTGGTGGAACGGTGGAACAGATTGCCCAGGGAGGTAGCCGAGGCTTCATCCCTGGAGCTATTCAAGGTCAGGCTCAACAAGACTCTGAGCAACCTGAGCTAGTGGAGGATGTCCCTGCTGACTGCAGGGGGTCTGGGCTCGATGGCCTTTGGAGATCACTTGCAACCCAAACCTTTTTATAATTTCATGATTCTTTACTAGCCCTATTAACTTATTTCTTCTGTTCAGTTGGACTGAGCTATTTTGACTGTGCTGTCCTCCAGCCCACAATTCCCTTAAAGCCCTGACAAAACTGTTCCTTCCACCATCTCCCATAATGATACTGGGTTTTTAACCTCTGCTTTACCTCTCCATTTCCTGTTTCCTTGCTGGGCACACATGGGTAGCTGCCCAGACCTTTTCAAGACTGAATAACTATGTAGACAGACTTACAATATCCAAACTTAAGGAATTCATTTCTGATTGAAAGGGTTTCTTTAATTAAAGTTGGGAAAAAATATTTAATTCCTCTGTGTAATCACCCAACACTTGCAGAATGGCTCTTGAACACTAGATGACAGTGAAAGATAGTGATTGCAGACAAAATTCTCAAGAACATTAACAGAAGCACAGATTAGGTTAAGGTTATGTGCTATTATCACTGATACTCCAGGTTATTTCTGCAGATAAATCTTTTGCATGCAACAGGGACCCTGGCAGTTCGAACAAAGTCTTCTGGTTTTAGTATTTATGAAGTCAATACTCCCATTTCCTTTTTCTCAGAATGTTATGTGCTGTTTAATTCAAAGATTTAAGGGAATTGAGTTTCTGACACAGGTGAAAGTCAAACCTGTGCAATGGAATGGCAACAGGATCACCGCACTAGAAGGGCAGGACTCATACTCCACTCCCATTTCATATTCGGCTTTAGAAACGAGATCAATACCAGGAGAAATGGATGTGGTTGCTAAAGAAACACTACTTAGCATTCCTCATGGTTATATCTTGCTAAGAGATTTTAAGAATTATCTATGAACAACACAGCTTCCAAGTAAAACAAACCTGTGCTTTGGTAATGGTCACATTAAAAGTAGGTATCCATCCTGTGAAACAGTTGGAGCAGGAGCAGCCCCCACCTTCATCAAGCTTTCCCCTTTATACTAACCATGACATTTCTGCTATCAGATAACACCTACAGCCAACTCAGGTCGTCTGTCCTGGTCTTTTGCTTTGCCCATCTGTGAATGAATGATAACTGCTAACAACATGGAATTTTATCCCAGCAAAATCAGGACAAGCATCAAATACTTATTTTTTATGTGGGAATACTAAAGCATGACAATTCATTGCCTAAAAAATTTATCACTTCTTTTTTAGGCTGCTGCTGGTATTATTACTTGCCCAAAAGCAACACTTCACTGGCTTGTACATCTTAGGCCTTACAGGTATGTAGGTTAAAAATGATAAAACCAAAACATATTTGCAAAGTCTTTGAACAATGATAATCTGGAAACAGAGAATAGGCATTCCCCATATAATCTTTCCCTGGTGATTTTACCTGTGTCTGAAGAGGATCTGTGCACTTACAAGCACACTGGAGCTATCTGAGGTCCCATTACTTGTCCCAGTTCTCCAGACCATTGTAGTAAACTTATTGATGAGGTCCTAAATATTCCCAGTATTTCCATCTTCCCACAGATGATGTCCTGGCATTTAAATGGATATTCTTAGCATATCTGTGGAAAGAAAACAATAATGGATTCAGTAGTGTCAGTATACTGAACTGGTATCACAGCTGAGCTGAATACTTTTAAAAAGTAGGAAAACCTACATTCACTTAAATTTTCTTTGCTAATCTGTTTCCCATTACATTTCTGACAAAGAGCTTGCAGTGTACTGGTCTGTATGGTAGCTATAAATGATGCTATAATACAGGACAGTAGTGCCTGCTTCACGCTTTTAGGAGATGCACAAACTCCTTCAACTCTGTGACAGGCCAATTGCAAGTGTACTATATGGATTGCCAGAAGGGCCTGCCTGAAGGGGTGATACAGATGTTCAGGAAAGCATCACTGAACAGAACAAATTAGAGCCCCACAGTTATCACATTTATCTAATAAATCACCACTGCCAAAATGTGTCACGGGACGACAAGTGGCTATGAGTAGTCAGACTGTGGTTGCTCTGATGTTGGGTTAGCTGAAGGCAGTGTTTGATCCATTTTCAACTGTTCTGAGCAGGCATTTATTGCTTTCATTGACCTTATCAGTGACTAAATTTCTTTCTGGGGAAAGAACAAAGATCCTCTCTGCTTAACCTGAGCTTAGAATCACAGAATCATTTAGGTTAGAAGGCACTTCTGGTGTCCAGCCCACTCCCATCTCCCTAGCCCAACTTGCAGAACCAACTTTGTTAGTTAAGATTGCTCAGGGCTTTGTCCCGTCAGCTTTTGATTATCTGCAAGGATGGAGAAGTCACAGCATCTCTGGACAAGATGTTCCAATGTTTAGCCACTCTCATTTTGATGTTTTCCAAACCCATTCCCTCATGTCTGCCTATAAGGATGCTGTGCCAGGTGGTATTGAAAGCCTGAACAAAGACAAGGTGAACAAGGTTACCCAGTTCTCCACCTGGTCACAGAAACAACCTCATCCTCATACAAGGAAAAAAGTCTGCCCAGCTGCCATGGTAAAGCACCACTGGCTGCTCCTGGTCACTTGCTTGGTCATTTTATGGCAGAAAACGCCTTACAAGCAGAAGTGCTAAAAAATGGTCCTAGATGAAGAGGAGAGACTGACCACCTTACAGCCTCCACCTTGCCCTTTTTGAGGGCTGGTACAATATTAATCTTTCCACTTTGTCGTAATCTACTTTTTGCTTGAACTTCACAGTAAGTGATTATCTTATGGCAACGTCACTGCCTCTGTAGTGTTTCCACCTATAACTGAATTTTCTTTCAGTACTGCATGACCTGCATAACTCTGCTTGGTAACAAGCAAACAAATTAAGAAAAAAAGACTTGATCTACAGCCCTCCAGTCTTCTCAGGGGACAGCTTTAATTGTTCTGTTTGTGCCTGCAGTAACAAGAGTAGATAAAGCTACTACTCAGAATTGTCCAAAAAACCCCTCCCAAGTACAAAAAAATGTCTAAGCACACAACACGAATTGCATTTAATTATAAACACCTTTATTGGGAACTGCACATCCATTATTACTCAGCAGTAAAGGCAAATATTTGCTTAAAAAATAAGATAATAAAAACATTTAAGTCCATCAGCCCTAAGTGGGATTTGGAAACATTACCTTGTTCTCGTACTGACATTTTATCAAATCATTTCCTGGGTGATGGAAGAGCAGAGAATTTTTCAAGAGCAGATCAGACTTTTCTCCAGATGACATACAAAAAATACTGTAATTTTAATATCAATGTCTTGATAGGTTGTCAAAAAACAGTGCGAGTGTGGAGCTTAGTTGCAGAACACAGCTCCAGTTCTTGTACCGGGATCTAGTTACAATGTTCTCTATCGACTGGTTTTCTCCACTAGGAGTTCTCACCACTTGGGATCTGGCTCTGCAACTTGATCAAATTCTTCACCCTCTCAAAATGCGACCAAGGAGAAATACAAAGGAGACAGTGACTCAGTTCGTAGGTGACTGAAAAGATGAAATCCTGCTCTACAGGAAATTCCCAAATTCCAGTGCCTTGCTTTCATTCCACATCAAATCCTCCACTAGGTGAATGAGAGGCAAAGGCCATGCTACACTGCGAAACTGTGTTAGTTTCTTGTCAGGTTGAGATAAATTGACCTCTTGGGAGACTAAAAGTGTGAATGAGCAACAGTTTTTCCGAAGCACAACAGCAGTTAGCTTGAATATATTGATTAATTGTAATTAAAGAAAAAAAAAAATCAGACTACATTTTCAGTCAGTATAAGGCAACGTTCCTGTCGTTTCTGCAAAGAAATTCCATGGAGATTTCTTTTTTTTTCAGTGAAAATTTATCACTATCAAGGAAGATAAGAGACAATTAAGAGAAGAAATTACTATAGGCATTATGGTAGTGAAACACTCTTGTTAGATGATCAGTATAGAGCAATGCTTTAAGGTTTTTTAAATGCCTTTCCAAGTGCATAAATAAAGTGTTTCACACAGCCTCTTCCATCTGCTTTAGCTATCCAAGGCATCACTAAGGTGGGTTTGTTTTTAACTCCTTTGCTTATAAATTCTAGAAAAAAGAAACATCACCTTGTATTTAATCCAAAAATCATTCAGCATCCTTTAGTGTCTGGCAGAGAGCAAAACCAAGATATCAGGGGGACAAAACATGCTCTCTGCTTTGGCATCCAACAGTCCTGTCAATGCCAAATGTGCTCCCAGACAGGCTAACGGCTGTTAATACTTGCTTGAGGTGCCAGAACTGGTGTTTGGAGAGAAGTGTCAGAAAATGAAAGATTAATCAGCATACATTAGTTTCCTTCTCAGCTATCTCTCTCAGCAGAAGCTGTGTGCTGTCATATAGCTGAGAGCCACACTAAATATATTGTTTTGCAAAGAACTCTTCATGTTTCTGGTAAGCACTGAGTTAAGGGCTCAGTTCCTCTGACAGTACAGTGGTCAAGGGAAGGACTGAAGGCAGAACTCACTTCTCCCCATGCATCAGCCCTTAAATTATCCCATTTTCAATATCCTTTTTGTCCTACTGGCCTGAGCACAAGTCCCAGAGCAGCTGCCAAGACTGAAGGCAGAGGAAGGTGTGTATCTGAGGGAACACCTTAAGGTTGCTGCCTCAAAATGAAAAATAATTATCACACAGTGGCTAATATGTATCAATTTATACCAATACATATCAATTTCTGCCTCATCCTATCCTCAGGCAGCAGGTATGAAATATGTCTTGTTTTGCAGGACAAAGTATTTTCTTCTTTCCATTACAGAAAGAAAGAAAACATACATGATACTGTTCATTAAATTAGAAAAGGTCAAAGAAACCTATCTTCTGCTTGAAAAGAAGGTAAGGTGATCTGTGATGGTAACTAAGAATTTAAGAACCCATTTCTTAAAACCAATCCAATTAGACCCTGCCCCTGCCATGGCTTGCAGTTGTTGCTTTCTCATCTGGTCACTTA
This sequence comes from Eubucco bourcierii, assembly GCA_013396675.1. Lineage (NCBI taxonomy): Eukaryota > Metazoa > Chordata > Aves > Piciformes > Ramphastidae > Eubucco > Eubucco bourcierii. The sequence goes on along the minus strand of VWZE01009124.1, from coordinate 567,471 downwards.
ATGAAAGGTCAGAAGTCACATGGAAAACTCCTTTGCTTGTCTTAGCAATTTTCTTCAACATCTGCATACTAACTCCTTTTTCCTGACAAGCCATGCTTCAGTTACCTGTTCTAGAGTTTGGCAATGTTTCCTGACAGTATTTAAAAAAACCCCAAACCAGCCAACCAAAAAAACCCCACAACCCAAAAACCCCAAAGTACACCAAACAGTGAAGAGACATTGTTATAGGTTGACCACAGCCAGTAGCCAAGCACACCTAGTGCTGCTTGCACAATCCTCCCCTTCCCCAGAAGGACAAAGAAGGGAATAAGAGGAGAGGTGAGAAAACTCTTAGATTGAGATGAAGATAGCTTAATAAGTGACTACTAAGAAACAAGTGATGCAAAGGCAGTCACTCCCTCAAGCAGAGGCCCAGCTGGTATCTGAAAAATGGTTCCAAATCACCACTCCCTTTTTCCTGCACCCCAATTTTTATTGCTGATCATTTTATATGCTGTAGACTATCGCTTCAGCCAGCTGGGGCCCTATGCTATGGACTATATCTTTGTCCAGTTGAGGTCAGCTGTCTTGGCTGTGCCACCTCCAGCGTTTTGCCCCTAGGCTGCTCACTAGGAAGGTAGAGTGAGAAAAGCAGAAAGCCTTGATGCTGTACAAGTACTCCTGAGCAGTAGCCAAAATATTAATGTGTTTTCAACGCTGTTCTAGCCACAAATCCACAACACTGTACCATATGGGCTGCTATGAACCAAGTTAATTTCTTCCCAACCAGACCCAGTCTGGCCACTTCACAATGTGTGCATGCCAGGATGCTGTCATGTTTGACAGCTCCTCTTTGGCAGTGCTGATGAAGAGAGGAATCTGCTTTTACTCCTAAAGAAGAGCCTCCACTTCTGAAACTAAGGACTCTAGACCTGGTTCAGCTCCACTTACACAGTGCAATTTGCTCACCTCAGATCTGCAGTATACAGGTCTGCTGCAAGGTCAGGGAGATTCCAACTCATGTGGCATTGGAGACATCTGCTCCAGGAGCCTTATTTATGTATTTTTAAGGATTATTTGCCTTCTGGAGCAGCAAGTACTGTCTATCAGGCAGGGAGTTTGGGTTGAGCACTCAAACAAATTGATGGCTTCTGGCCCTCCATGCTTTCTGGTTATGCAGAAATCAAGAGACAGGTCAGAAGAAGACAAGTGCAGCTCACTGAGAACAAAACTACAGTTCTCTGTAGTGAGGCAAGAAGCTGCCCTCTCCTTCAAACTTAGCCTTACCTGTGCTCATTCCTTAATTCTCCAAAAGTCAATGATCTGAAGGCTTTCCCAAATACTCAGGTTGGATTTCTTTCTGCAGGCTGCAGAAAGGCAAGTAATGATGACATGAAGCTTTCTCAAGGTGTCATAAAATAGTAGTTTAACCAGGGTGTGTTCATGGGTTGAGTTGACCATAACCAGTGCATAGTGCACACCCTCTGCATGCACAAAGATGTAATCCCCCTGAGAGTGGCAAGGGTCAAGCCACTGCAACATTTGATTAAAACATTCCTGCTACTTTAGCTTAGCTGGAATAGGTCTGTAAAATAAAACCCATTAACTTCTATGGTGGGTGTCTGTGCATTGGAACAAGGAAATGGGATGAGCCTCATCCTGTAATGTTTAATTGAGTGTATTCAACAACTGAGTGTTTAATTATATGTACTAACACGAATTTGGATTGTTGGAAGCTTTGCTTCTCTAATTTTTTCAGTGACAGAAAAAAAAAAATCTGTGGGGATGAAAATGACTGCAATCTGCTCTGATTTCTGGGTTTTGGATTTGTTTTTTTTCAACAAGCAGCAGATTAGCAATTTTGTTAACATTTGTAGACAGGTAGGTTGAACCTCTAGTTCTCCCTCAAATATACTCTGCAATTCTAAAAAGTATTTATGTTGCATTTTCCTGCCTACTTTTATGACAAAATTAATGACCACTTGCTGTTAAATAATTATTTCTATGCACAAATTTTGACATTATCACTGAATCTGAAAGTTGTAAACTATCTTCTAATGTGGTCAGTAATAAGTTAAGAAGATGATCAATTTTAGAATTAGGAAGAGAAAACACAGCTCTGGGTAAATAGAGTTGTGCACACACACAAGACTGAAGAGGAGGAAAACATATAAATATGAATGATCACAGAATGGTAAGGTTGGAAGGGACCTCGAGGATCATCTATTTCCAATCCCCTGCCATAGGTCTCCCACTAGCACAGGTCACTTGTCCAACCTGGCCTTGAACACCCCCAGGGAGGGAGCAGCCACAACCTCCCTGGGCAGCCTGCGCCAGTGTCTCACCACCCTCACTGCAAACAACTTCCCCTGACATCCAGTTTCCATCTTCCCTCTGCCAGTTCAAACCCACTACCCCTTGTCCTGTCATTGCAAGCCCTTGTCAATAGTCCCCCCCAGCCTTCCTGTAGCCCCCTTCAGATCCTGGAAAGCTACTCTAAAAGCTGAAAATATTTCAACATATGCAACAAAGAAAGCCCTTTAAATAGAATTCTGTACTTGTTGAGCTGAAATAAAAGCTGAGGGAACAAAACTCCCCATCCCTCCAGTACATGGAAAATACAGGCAAAAAATTCATCTGGACAGCAGTGAAACACAAATGAAATTGGCAGTTGGGAAGAGGAAGACAAAGATTGCCCTTGGTTTCAAAATCTTTCCCCAGAGCTTGATTTTAGGGCTTTTACTATTACCATCTATTTAATATTTCATTTCTGCTCCTCTTCATCTCTGAAATTGCTAATAACAGTGACCTGACTATGAATAAAACCCCTTTACCCTAAGGTATTCAGTCTAGGGAAGAGAGGGGTAAGTAAATACTGCAGAAAATCCCATTGTTTGGCATGAAGAAATGCTTTAGTTCTCCCCACCTCCCTCAAAAACCCCAGAGATAAGATTTGCTGTTCTTGTTTTGTTCCACTTTTGTTGGCTGTGCTATCACTGAAAACCATCCCACCTCTTCTCTGTTAGTCACTGATCAGCCTCACAACAGCTGAATGCACAAAGCACTCCCACCAGAGACCTATTTATCCTCAAAAACTTCTACAAGTACTTTATGTAACATTTCTTTCAGTCATCATCAAGGCCAAAAAAAAAAAAAAAAGAAAGATTTTTCATTTCACTTGGGGAAGTTTTCTTTTGCTCAGGTCAGTTTAGCCATTTGGGGGTGGGGGAAAAGGAAACCAAACTACTCAGGACATTAAGGTAGCATCTCTTAGTTCAAGCTCACTTTACAGCTGCATGTTAAGGGGTTTGTTTTACAGACTCCCATTTTGCATATGCATCATTGACACTCTTTAGAGTTTATGTCTTTTGCTGCTGTAAGCAATTTCCTTTTGTTCTACTTGAGCAACCCTTGTCACCTTCACATACCATCCAAATATGTCATTTTACTTCCCTTTAAATGTCTCAGCCAAGTCCTTTCTTTCCAAGCTGGTCCAAACTGCTGCTTCAAGGTCATTCAAAAACGTTACCTTTATTTCCCCAGTTATTTTATTTCACTGTACTAAAACCTGCCTGCCAACTTCACTTCAGTTTCCGCCACACATCCTCACCGTTATGAATTCTTTCCCCTATCTTATGTTTCTCTTTTATGTACTCAGATCAGCTGAAAGTTGCTATCTCTATTTCCAGAGACTGTTTTTGAATATCAATTACTCCTTCCGTAGATAATGACAAATAATTCTATGGAAAAGAAATGCTTATCTCATATCATCTAAACCCCATGCCATTAGTCTTAAGCAAAGCCAACTGTCATATGACTCTTGTATGACCTCACAGTCCTGTGTTAGGGATATGTAGGGGACCTTGAAACAGGCCAGGATCTGTTCCATGTCAAAGCTAACATTCCCATCTTTTTCTGGGCTAAGACATCTGATTAACAGCCTAAAACTGTGCTAAAACCTGACTTTTAGTCAGACAAGTGGCTTTGCTAATTACCACAGAACAGAGTATACCACACATAGTTTGTAATTAGAACAGTCTCAGGAGTACACATTTATTGTCAGTGAACTTTTGCTTGTCACTGATACTAAAAGTTTCTTTTTCCCACACTGTTAAAAAGGGGAATTAATGAGTTTTGCACCTCTTTCTTTCTCTCTCTCCATATATATACGCATATGTAAAATAAATGAAGATGAAAACTTCATGGAGTCCCTATTCTAAACACTTTGAAACAATTGCTAAAAAAAAAAAAGTATTGTGTTATAATTAAATTTATAAGCATTCCCACCTTTCAAATTCTAATATCCTGGGATAGTTTTCTCTGTAATATTAGGTATGTATTGTTCCCTATTGCAAACATTCAAGACTTCTATTCCCCACAGTAAATGTGTGAAAGTGTGACTGTGGAAATGGCACAATCTGTTGGAGCGAGTCCAGAGGAGACCACAAAGATGCTCAGAAGGCTGCAGCAGCTCTGCTATGAGGACAGGCTGAAAGAGTTGGGGCTCTGCAGCTTGGAGAAGAGAAGGCTTCCAGACGACCTTAGAGTAGCCTAACAGTACCTGAAAGGGCCTACATGAAGGCTGGGGAGGGACTATTGACAAGGTCTTGCAATACCAGGACAAGGGGCAATGGGTTTGAACTGACAGAGGGGAAATTTAGACTAAACGTTAGGAAGAAGTTGTTTGCAGTGAGGGTGGTGAGACACTGGCACAGGTTGCCCAGGGAGATGTTCAAGGCCAGGTTGGATGAGTCCTTGAGTGACCTGTTCTAGCAGGAGGTGTCCCTGCCTGTGGTGGGGGATTGGAACTGTGCTGTGCTCACTGCAGAGAAAGCCTAACAGAGCTAAATAAAACTGGAAGAAAACATCCAGTAACCAAATATTTAATGAAAATATACTTCAAGACATTTAGCTTCAGAAATCTCTCAAGTCCTTAAAGTAGAACTGCCAAGTGGTAAATTTTGCTCAACTCCTTAGTTAAAATATCAAAAAAAACCCTCCAAATATCTTCCTATCTCTTTCTCAAGTTCTTAGAAAACCATGTAAAAAGGGACAAACTGATCCAGTAACTTGGAAAGAGCAGGAGCTCCTAAACCACAGCTAAAATGTGGTTTTATCAGACAAGAGAGGCATACACATGGGATGCTGCAAAGCAAAGAGCTCCTGACTTGGCACAACATCCACGGCTGACCTGGGAAATACCGGTGGCTGCCTTCCAATGGGGCATCATGGCCACTGGGACAGGAGGTCTTGGGAGCAGCTCAAAGCTTATGGCTATAAAAGGATGTGCATGGTGGGAGAGGGCTGCAGAGCAAAAGATCCCCACTCATCAGCTGGGTGTGCAAGCCTTCCTGTGCAAAAGAGACAGCCTCATGCCAGCAGGAGGAAGGGATTACGTGCTGGTTACCATTCAGCAGGAGAACGTGGCACTGACAGTTGCTGTGGTGCTGCTGACCATAGGAACACAGCTTGCCTCTTGCTTCATCAATCCCAGCAAGGGTCAGCAACCTTATGCCCATTTTACAGTGAGGTAAATGGAATAAATATCCCAAATTCTTTCTCTGCAGAACAACCTGGTTGCAGGAATTCTCCACCTTTAGATGGACAGTGGCAGCCAAATCACTAAATCTCACCTCTGGAGGGGAGAAAACAGGTAGGTTTTCCTGCACAAGTGCGGACACTTTAAGAGGTTTTGGTTGGGACCTCTCCAGTAAGCCAGCAATTATGGTTAATTTCTTTCTAGTTTTCAGGAATTTAAATGTTTCCTGGTGAGGTTTTCAATGCTTTGTTTACATGAATTTCCCTTTCTGAAGAAAGCCTGCTGTTTTATTCCAGTACTTCTGTAAGAACCAACAGCACATAATGCATAATCCAATTAATTTCATTTTCACTAATGATAGCCTTCAATATTAACCAGCACAGAGCCCTTTTATTTTATGCAGACCTGCTGTGCTCTGAAACATGGTATGTGTATGTGGAAGGAAAAGCCCAGTGAAACAGAGAATGGGATTTCCATAAGTGTCTGGCCTAATTAGGATTTCATATTAAGCATATGATACACAGTGGCACTTACTTGACAAATGGATATATGAAAACCTTAAAAAAAAGTCTAATTTCTGAAAAAAAAGAAAACCACTATTTGGAAGTCTGTCATTAAAACAGTAACAGGAGCAAAAGCAGATGTTTTCTTAAGTTCAGAATCTGATGCTCCAAACCTCTGCCTAAATAAGAGGGGTTTAGTTATTTGGAAGTATCCATTGTAAAAAAAATCTTGGCTGTCTATTACTACTTCCCTTACTCTGCGACTTCCCAGTGCTAATGAATTTTGTTTACCAGTATCATGGGAAGTGTATATTGTCTCAGCTGTTCAGTATGAGCATGTTCACAGTGTTTCCAAGTACTCCTACACCTGCTCTTTAATGAGATCTAATTCACCTCCTGTCTCTTTAGACTCTCAGCATTTACTCACTGTCTTCTTTCTTATTGAGTCATTTATATTCATGGTGGTGCAGCTTCTTCTTTCTAGGATGTATCACCCTGATGCATTTATTGATTTCCCCAAGCTATTTTGATTCATATTAACAAATCACTGACTTCTTCACTTCAGCCTTTCTTAATTTTGATGTCTCTCTGCTAAGTGATTCATTATAGATAATCCTTCTAGTTCCTTGCTATACATTTTTGGATACTTCTTTTCCTCCTCCTCTGTTCTGTGTTAATTCGCTCCCTGAATTTAAATTAACATGTACTATCAATTTCATTCTTCTAACTTCCCACCTCTCCCCTCCAGACAAAACTTCATCCTACCAAATACCTGTTATGCTTTTTTAGGTTCCTGCTAACTTTTTTTCCACCCTGGTGGCTGTTTATATGATTAAGCAAGCCTCACTTGAAGTGGAATAGAGTTATTTATCTCCTAGTTCATGAGCATGCATTGTCTGTCCAGCAAGCAGCTCTTTTCCTTAAGCATGCGAACTAATGCCAGAACCTACTAATGTAAACTGGAGCCAGTTTTGGATTTCAGTAGCTCTCCCAGGTCCCTCCAGTCCTGAAAGTGCACCAAACCCATTACAAATTTGCTTTAAACCCTTTGATGTCAAGCAGCTTCTCCCGTCATCAAGGAGTTGCAGGCAACTTTCACCACATGGAGATATCCTCACCACAGAGCAACTTTATACCAAGTGCAAGATCTACTTCAGCTCCTGTGTGAAAGCATCTCCATTCTTTTCCATAAGTGTCTTCCAAGGTGTGTGGAGGAGCTATCCACTTGCTTTAGTCTTTGCCAAGAACACAGGCTAAGTAAATATTAGTGATTGACTTTCACAATCCAGAAGCAGACAATAGAGTTAGAAAGCATTTAGTACTAGATTCATAGGAGGGGAAAAAAGAAAAATCCCAAAATGCAACCTTCCATTGATCTCAATATACTAATCATAGAATCATGCAATGGTTTTGGCTTACAGATCATCTAGTTCCACTCCAGCTGCCATGGGCAGAGACAGCTTTCACTAAACCAGGTTGCTCAAACCCCCAGTCAATCTGGCTTTGAACACTTCCAGGGAGGGAGTATCCACAATTTCCCTGGGCAGCCTGTTCCAGTGAAGAATTTCTTCCTAATATGTACTCTGACTCTCCCCTCTTTCAGGTTGAAAACCCCTTGTCACAGGCTCTCAGGATGTCAGGGGTTGGAAAGGACCCAAAGAGATCATCCAGTCAGAGCAGGACCAAACAATCCAGCTCAGGGCACACAGGAACACATCCAGACAGGCCTTGAAAGGCTCCAGAGAGGGAGACTCCACAACCTCTCTGGGCAGCCCGTACCCTTCCAGTCACAAAAGTTGCCCCTTGTGTTGAGGTGGAACCTCCTGTCCTGCAGCTTCCATCCATTGCTCCTTGTCCTATCCCAGGGAGCAAGTGAGCAAAGCCTGTTCTTCCCACACCTGCCCCAACCCCCAGTTCTCAGGTGCTCCAGTCCCCTCATCATCCTCATAGCCCTCCGCTGGACCCTCTCCTGCAGATTCCCATCCCTCCTAAACTTGTCCTGTCACTACACTCCCTGATAGGGTCACTCCTCATCTTTCCCATAGCTCTCCCCCTTCTTGTCACCCAAATACACAAACTGTGCCTGCTCTTACCTAAACTTCAGGTGTGATGCACTACAAGGGTACTGCCATTGGAGGTCATTGGACATTGCTGAGCCTAAGTCTTTCCCTGGGATTTTTCAGATTTGTCCTTTTTTCCCCAGCATCTACTTCAAGACTTCTGACAACAGAAATCAGTCAGGACATTAAACTCAGCTTTTTCCTCAGGGAAACTCCCTCACATAGCCATAAATTTAGAAAACATTGTTGGCTAAGCGAAGCCATCTATAACCAGATGTAAGTACTTCATCAACCTCCTGAGAGCAAAATGTTCTCTCCCTCCTGGGAGAAAGAAGTTGAGATCTCAAGGCAAAAGACAGGAGATTCTACAGCAGCCTGTTTATAAACTGTAAATCTATGCTAGATGCAAATATGCAAAACTGATTATGTGTGCTGGTTGTAATCAAGATGCACACAATAGTACTAAAGCACTTCTTTGGATTCATGACTTCCCAATCCCGGCTTGAAGTCTGCTCTGACAGACACTTCACATTCTCTACAAACCAGTATGTGGTTTGATTCATTCTGTTGTCGATGGTCAGAGCAGCAGAACTGTTGTTATCCTGCTGGGTCATCAGCTGCTCTAGGAGGGTTGCTCTAAACACCTTCCTCACTGGCTACATGTAGGTGTATTTACTCATTCTTGTCTGTTTCTGCCCATTTGCAGGGCCCCAAACCTCTAATGTGTATTTAGAAATCTGTCTTTTTTTTTTTTTCTGGTGCCAAATACAAGTCATTCAGAAGCAGTTAGAGAGGAAAATATTTCTCAGCTCTTGCTTAGAGAATTAGCGGCTATAAATAGTGATGCTGCCAAGAGAACTTGCCAGCCAGAGATGAGTGAAACAATTCCTATGCAGAACTGGTAGAAACAACCCCTGACAACAGGAGAATTTCCGGCTGCTCCAGTTGTCATTCCAAATGGGAATTAAATTTAATACTGTGATGGTTTGGGAGTTCCCCAGCCCCCCACACAGTCTGTAAAATGACCCAGACTAGAACTCAGCCAGCTGAAGGTTAAGGACTGAAGCTCTATTTACAGCTCAGCACAATGTACAAGCAGAGATAGACACTATAGACAGGAATAGTTACAGACATAGACAAGTTCAAGGTAATACAGAAACACAACTCCCCTCCCAGAAAATTAGAGACCCCAGGAGAGGGTCCCAACCACCCTTCCACCTTCTCCCCACCCCTATACCTTACCCCAAGGTTTGCCTCACGTACAAGGTCAATTAGGAGGATCCGCCAGGAGGGTTAGAAGTAAAGTGGTTATTGAAGATTAATCGGCAAGGAGAAGCCAGAGCCAGAAGCTGCTAGACTGCCCCAGACGCTGTGCTGTGTCCCCCAGAGAGACAGACAGAGACTGACTTATCTGCATTTATGTTCTTTTCCCAAAACAATCTTAGCAAGCCTATGAGTGAAGTAGACATCACCATGTTTTCCTTTCACAGCCTAGAGTGGAATTTTCTCTATTAAAATATTCCAATTAGCCTCTAACCAGCACAATTACCTCTGTCTCTACCCTCCTTATTTTGTAATGTAGCCATTACAAGACGACAATGGAAAGCAGCAGCAAGCAATTGACATTTCCTTTTCTCAACCCTGAAAGTTTGCTCATACTTGGCAGTTTAACCGGCACATGAACTGATGGCCTGGCAAAATTGGCCTTTGAAAGAAGCATATGGTTAAATTAATCACTCTGAGATCTTTAAGGTTTTTCAAGTCACTGGAAAGACACTCGAGCAAGCTGGCTGGCAACATTAAATCCCTCCAACTAAATGTTAGGTGCAAGAGATCCAAGTCACGTTGCAGTGTTTTATATCACCATGACCTACAAATCATCTGGCATTGATACTTTGAAAAAGTGTTACTGTGACTTGTTGTCAAGTTCTTTTATTTGTTAGGAATAATACATCAGAGCTTACATTTGGAACTATTTATGCATATTTATTCAGAAATAAAGTATTTATCTGTGTGTTATATATAAAACTATTACTGAGGAATTATTGCTTACTGAATCCTTCAAGATATGTTTCTGGCACTTAGTTCTCTATATTTTGGAGTCTTCAGAGAATTACCATGAATAATGACCTCGTACTGTGGTAACAGTCAAAATCACATACAGATCCAGGGTTTCAAAGGCAATTTCCAAACCAGCTGAGCCTCGCGGAACCTTTGCCAAACACTTAGTTACCACTCCCTGTGCTCCCATGAGCTGTTCACCTACTGACAGTGTGCTGCTGCCCACTGGCATGGTCATCAAACCCTGTAACAGGCTTGCTAGAGGGGTGGTGCATGCCCCGAGCCATTTGTACAACGCTTGTAACATGAGTTAAGTTTTGATCAGTTGTGAAGTGATCAGGCAGCTGGACTAGATTATGATTGTAGGTCCCTTCCATTGGAACTCTATTCTAGTGTTTCATGACCCCCAAATCTCACTAAAAATGTGAGACAGTCAAGCTTATGCCCCACTTTTTTTTTTATTGTAGGCAAAGCTATAATTATTTTGCCTTCTACATTTAACTTTATATTCCTATCTACAAATTCAGCTGGTACTGCTGTGGCTGTATCTGAAAGTCCATTCCTTTTGAAAATGCACCAGATTTGCACCTTGAAGTCTTGAAGCAGATTTAAGCTTTATGTCAGATTCTACTGCTGATACTCTGTCAGCCTGAACTGCACAATAATGGTTGCTATCCAACAGTCAGGTTCTATTATTCTAACATCCACAGCAGATAGGAACAATACTTTAAACACTGTAAGCAAAGTTATTTAACTGACAGTCCAAATATTAAAATCTAAGCAATTGAAGATATAATGCAAGTTTAATAAGGCCTCAGATCTGTGGTGTACATCTCTAACTAAATTCTGGATAGAATGGATAGTGTTTATATCACGTTCTTCTAACTTAGGATATCTTTGTTCTGTTAAGTTGATATACCCAACTGAAACGAAAAAAAACTACTATAAAACAGGTTTTAAGAAAGGTTATAAAAGGCAGCAATAACCATTTCATTTAAGTACTCACATTAACACCCATAAAGCCATCCAATATCACAGGATATTTGATCACTTACAAAGCTAACTAAAAGGTGACTGAACTGCAAAAAGCCACTCCTTGTACCCTATAGGCAGAATTATGAGAAGCTCTACCAGGATTCACATGCACAGAGGCAAAGCTGAAATTTAACAACCCATCTCAACATCATCACTGAAAGGCACCCTGATGAATTTCTTTTTCACCCCTCTTTCCTGAGCAAAGCTTCACAGAGTAATAAATCTCATCTATCTGGGATGATAGTATTTGAATCAGAGAAGCAGTAAGCCCCTGGGCTGAAATTACCTACGAGATGCTATCAAGTGTGGTGTTTTCTGCAGCAGAGAAATGACATTTCCATCTAATGAGACAGGTATTGAGAAATTCACAAAATCAAAACTTCATCATTAGTAACCTTAATGAATGCTGGATTTTTTTTTGTTTTTTTGGTTTTTTTTTCTTTCCCTGAGCTGTAGGCCAAAGTCAAATTGAATTTCCAGAGCAATCATTTCTAGTGCATCAGTATCTAGGGAACAATTGTGCTACCAAGGCAGCAAAACACACAGAGGTAGTTATCCTTCCCAGGCAGGCGTCCCAATAACGCTTTGCGTTATTCAAAGAGGCAAACCATCAGATGTGTGTGATCTGATACGAGTAGACTCATCACACAGCCTTCCACCTGAAGTGAAAGGCATTCCTGATCAAGAAATCACCATCCACACCTTGCAGAATACTTCAAGTAATACAATTCAGGGCTAGTGGTCAGGTGGTGGCTCTGGCCCCAGACGTTGATTTCTTATTTATAAAGGTCACTACCTGTTGTGTAAGAGGAGGGGAAATGCCATCCTTGCTTTTCTCCCACTACACACTCCTCAGACTGTCTGTCTTGATTCAAAATACCATAACAACCCAGCTGCTCAGCAGAGGTGAGCTGCATTTCATTCTGCAACCAAGGCAAATTTATATGAGTTTCAGAGTCATGTTTACAGTTGCCCTGCAACTTTGTCAGCCCTTCTGACTTCTACAATCAACACAACACCAACACCAAAATGTAGTCTTTAAAGAATAAGCTAAAGAACTGTTGCCTTTAAAAGTCAAAGAAGCTGAAGGTCTTAGGACTTGCTAAGAGAATCATGTTTTAGATGATGCCTTGCAGAGACACTACATGTAAACCAGAAAGAAAAACATTTCTCTAAGGCTACTCCAAAATATGAAGCTGCAATTCAGCATTCAAATGAGCAACTGTTATAATCAATGCCACCTCACCACCTCTGTGCTCAGTGTTGGGGATCAAGAACATTCAGAAGCTTGATGTTTACAAGGTCAAGACCACCAGAGAATCACTTCTTCATGCTGTAGCTACAATGGGAAATTGATAGCTTCACAGCAGACTCTGAAGACAAAAATCTTTCTACTGCAACTGAGTCAGATTGTCAGAAAAGAGCTAACTTGAAGTTAGCAACTGCAGCTGAACTAGGATGGTAGGAACGTATCTGAGGTTACAAAACAGCTCCAGAAGAGTTTTGCTGCTGCAGTCAGAGAGAACCTGGCACAGACTTCCCTTATAAATTTTTATCCTATTATGTGCTTATTTTCATGCCTCCTACCACTTTCAGTAGCCAACTTGACTGTGTAGTCTTTAAACAAACTTCCTAATTCCTCTGGAAATCAACGTCTGTGAAAATGAATTTGCGTTTCAAAGCAGACACGTGGAAAACTGTTAAACCTTCCTTCCAGCACTTGATTCAACAAATATTAAACAGTATCACAGCTTTTTTTCATGCCTTCTCAACTTTGCTCAGGAAAAGCAAGCTGTGCTAGGCTGTCACATTGTAGATAACGCCTTGCAAAGTGATTTACAGTAGCAAGCACCAAAATACAATTAGGATAAAATATTTTTAACACTTCTACGCATCTAAGAATGACAAACAGCACTACCTCCCTCCTCTGTCTCGTAGACATCTACGTCTCCCACACTATCTGAAAATTATTTCCTTCAGATTTGATCTGACTACATTACACATCCTTGAAAACTCTAAAACATTACACTTCAATTCAGTGCTTAAAAGCCCAAGATAATATTTTGTCCTTCCAGAATTATTCTATCATTGAGCAGTTCACCTACCAACAGATTTGTCTTCCCATCAGAACATCTGAACATTTTGCCTCCTTTTAAACGAGCCGGTAGCAACCTCTCCAGTTTTCTCTCAATTACAAGGCTGCACAACTGCAATTTGTTTTCCATGTCAACATTTACCTGTCTCACCATTCAAGATCTTAGCTTTTCAGGGACTACAAACAACATGTTTACTGACTCAGGAGCTTTGGTATAGGTTTCTAATCAAAATAAATTTATGTTAAACATTAAACAGTAATACTTCCCTTCTGTGCCCAAATGAACCCAGCACTTCTCTAAATCAGATTTTTCAAAGGGTTCTGTGCATTTGCACTTTCTTACTAGTCAGAGCAGGAGCCAGTCAGAGCACCATGCCCTCCTTTTTCAATGGAAAAGTGTTTGTTTTGTGAATGAAAAGCCATAATTTGCATGATGATGGAAAGGTTTCTCAAAGGAAGGAGAAACAAATGGTATGAAGAGGAAAAGTGAAGTGGGTAGGCAACCAGCAAATGCACAGATTGGCAGTGACTGCTGATGAAGAATGAATTATCGGGTGGGATGGAAAACAACACTTGAAAGGGGAAGCTTTTTTTCCTGAAGACTCATCTGAAGGGTGCAATCTGGGGAGGATTTCAGTATTTTGTTTTGTATTTCCTTGCACAAAACCCATGCCAGGTTATTTGCTGTTAGTGGTGTTTGCTTGGAGTGCTGCCAATAGGAAAACAAACAGGATTTTCCAGGAGGAGTAGGAAAAGCTTCAAATATTTCATTACATTTTTTGTTGCTGCCCACCAGTCTGAAGAACCTGAGAAACAGAACCACCTGGGTATGACAAGTGATGGCCAACCATAACTTGGTGATAATGATGTGTGCAGTTCTGCAGCCCTCAGCACAGGAAGGACATGGAAGTGTTGGAGTTGGTCCAGAGGAGACCACAAAGATACTCAGAGGGCTGCAGCAGTTCTGCTATGAGGACAGGCTGAGAGAGTTGGGGCTCTGCAGCCTGGAGAAGAGAAGGTTTCCAGGAGAGCTTGAAGTAGCCTTCCAATATCTGAAGGGGGCTACAGGAAGGCTGGGGAGGGACTATTNGAGGTCTTGATTGCCCTGTACTAGTGGGAGGTGTCCCTGCCTATGGCAGGGGGTTGGAACTGGATGACCCTTGAGGTCCCTTCCAACCTTACCATTCTGTGATTCTGCGATCAACTTGTGATTAAAGACAGACATTATGCCAAGTTCCTCCCACAAAGTCAGCAGAGACAATAATTCCAGCTTGTGATGTACTTCTTAATATACAGTGGGATTGCGTAAATTAACAAGTGGTTAATTGAAATAAGGAGAGATGAAGTAGTACAGTGATAAACTATTAAAAGTCACAAAACCTGTCATAACTTGTGTGGCCAATTGATGACAGCTAAGAACTAAAAACGTTCTGTAGCACCACTGCTTGGAATTATGAAAATCTACCAGGTTGGAAGAGACCTCCAAGCTCATCCAGTCCAACCTAGCACCCAGCCCTAGCCAATCAACCAGACCATGACACTAAGTGCCCCATCCAGGCTTTGCTTCAACACCTCCAGGGACACTTTAGTGTAGTAAAGGAAGGATATATGGAGTGAGGAGCTCATAGATGAGAAAAGCACATTTCTAAAACTCAAGAAAACTAAGTTTTGAAGTGTATTGATTTTCCCTCTGAGGAGGATTGACTGAAAAGATAACCTGCCTAAATCCTTCCAGAAAAGTTGGAGAAAGAACATTTTGGAGATAAAAAAAGACAGTTACAATTCAGGCCATCATTGACAGGATCAAGGTTTAAAAGTAACAAAACCAAAAACCAAGTCAAACAAGCAGAAAAGAACACCAAAAGCCACAAGCAAGTCAAAACTGGGTTTTGCTGGTGGCTTTGTTTCTTTCTTTACTGTCAGGGTGTTCTGTTGTTTTAAAGTAGAGATTTTCAAAGAGAAATGAAGTCAAAGATTTCAGCAGGCAGCCTAAGACAACGTTACCTAAGATCAGTTATAATACAGAACATCACATCTTGGGATTTTATTGTTGCCCACAGTATCGGGAAATTACATTCCCTGGGACATATTAACTTATTGTGAGTTGTATGAGAAGGGCAAACTGCATGGGTTTGGAACAATGGTATTTTAGAGAAGCTTGTTGCCTTTGGGAAACATGAAATTTGGGTCAGAAATTTCTTCTGGTATTCAATAGCATCAGGAGGGATGCAGAACCTTCGAGGCAGGAGCTGATCTGAGCTACATTGACAAGGTTTCATTGAACCACTAAGATAAAAACCTTCCCAGATATCATCTACTCCAACACATAATGTGAAAGGATCATCTGTCTCAGCATAATTTCTTTTTGAATTATCTACATATAAAAGCACCAATATGCTTTTAGGTGCCGTGATTACTACATTTATTATCTACCTACTTCATCCATTCCTACCTGACAATACATTGGGTTTGAATAGGCAACAGCTATTGTCTTCTTGTACAGTGGAGCCTGATTAAAATGAACCCAAATGAGACACTGACTGTTATTTGGTCTCAGAGAATATAGACTTCCTGACTGGCAATGTGGTGCAAAGACAAAGAAAAAAAAACTGGCCACAGTTTTATAGAAGAAAAGCTCCTCAGGAGTTTTGAAGCTGAAATGACACTGAGTGCTTAGTCCCACAGAGGAGCAAACAGAAATTCTGTCAATCACATGCAAGTAAATGCAACAACTTTCTCTAAAGCAAATCCTGCCTATTCCCACCACTAAAAAAAAAAAAAGGTAAAAAACTCTCATAAAAAGCAGGATTAATTTGATTTTACAAATTTGATTCTTCTCTTTTAGAAGAATACCATGGGCAACATTATTTGAAACAGCCCCAAAGTTGGCAATTTGGTCATTTTGGATGCAGACACATTCTGGAGGTCTAATGTCATCCCAGAGTAGGTGAGATGTGTTTTGGATATCCAAGAGGATATGAGATGATCCTTTCTCCAGTTGCTACACGCTAGCCTAGCTTATGTTCTTGGACTGATTTTCTTCAGTATGTTCATTTCTCCATGACCATCTTAAAATCTATGCCTGACATGTTAAGTCTTAGCTCAGTCAAATCCTCAGTTTTTCCTGGTTTGTCTGTAGTGCTTGCAGCCTAAGATTTCCCCCAGTCTGGATCAGTTCTGTGGGACACCTACTCATGTACTGAAGGGGGAGGAAAACAGGTCAATAAAAGCTTACTGGCAGGATTTAGCTGTGAAGACATTTCTCTGAGACTACAAACTGCTTATGGATTTCCCTAAGACCATCACTATTACAGGAGGTATAAGACATCACCTTGCTGGAGAGGTTGAAGAGCAGGTAGTGGGAGATCCCGGGGCAGAGCAGTCGTGTCTCAAAGCCTACTGAAAAAGGAGCAACTCTCCAAGAATAAAAAAATGGTAAGGTTGGAAGGGACCTCAAAGATTATCTAGTTCAAATCTCCTGCCATAGGCAGGGACACCTCCCACTAGCACTAGTCACTCAAGGATTCATCCAACCTGGCCTTGAACACCTCCAGGGAGGGAGCAGCCACAACCTTCCTGGGCAACCTGTGCCAGTGTCTCACCACCCTCACTGCAAACAACTTCCTCCTAACATCCACTTTCAATCTCCCCTCTGCCAGTTCAAACCCATTGCCCCTTGTCTTGGCATTGCAAGACCTTGTCAATAGTCCCTCCTCAGCCTTCCTGTTAGTCCCCTTCAGATATTGGAAGGCTACTCCAAGCTCTCCTGGAAACCTTCTTTTCTCCAGGCTGCAGAGCCCCAACTCTCTGAGCCTGTCCTCATAGCAGAGCTGCTGCAGCCCTCTGAGCATCCTTGTGGCCCTCCTCTGAGTAAAAGCTTTCCTACTTTATGCTCAAGGATACCCAATTATTAGAGATGCATCTACAATCCCAGTTGTAGTCTATTTTAGATTGATCCCACTGAGCATCTGGCCCAACCTTATTCCAGGATCAGATATTCTAACAGAAAGTGTAACACTGCAACTGGATATTTTAAAGCATGAAATGAGGATTCCTAATCACTGTTGTGACAAACGTTAAATAAGAGACAAATTGATTTAAACCCGCTGCAGATTTGTTCATCTCAACTTCCTGCAGCAATCAATTCCAGAGAAAGCAGTTCCTTTCAACAGCTGCAGTTTCCTTTGGGCTTGATGTGACTCTGACATGAATGCAGCTAAGGCAAAGGCTCACAGGACTAATAAAAAAAAAGAAACCAAAACCAACACCTTGCAGACCTCCAAATCTCAGACATGACTGACAAACTGACTCAGCAGCTGCTCTGGTGATCCAGCTGGAGGCATTCAGAGTACAAGGGAAATGTAATAGACCCAATGGGTGGATTTTTTTTTCACCCCTTTGGTGAGTAATGAGAAAGCTCAGGAAACAGTAAATAATTGAAGTGATTGGCATTTCAAAAGGGGGAAAATATTACAGGGGTTTTCATCTAAGTACAGCACAAAGCTTTAATGGAAATGGGCTTCTTAATCCTTATGCCTCGTTTGGACATTTGAGGAGCATGTGGTTTGGAACCCTTTTTCTAAGCAAAAGCTTCTTGTATACTGTAGCAGCAGCATTTCTGAGCAGGCTTCTGATTGCTGAGACATCTCAAGAGCTTTTGTATTGATAGAAGGACCACCTCTTTTTCCAACTTTGTTAGAAACCTGGTCAGTGGTGCTGGAGCACCTTCCTTTGGTGGAGAGAATGACTACGGACTTAAGATACTTTATGCTGCAATTATTCTTCATCTATCTTATTTCCTTGCACCTGTGTAAGCATCAGATGTGACAGCTGCAACCTGAGACATCTTCCTGCTCAGACAAGCACCAAGAAGCAGGAGGAGCAGAGCTGAATTACTTTTATGTACTCACACTGAACAGAGACTCAGCATACCCTTGGGTTTGATGGATCTAGCTTCTCACATCCTTCATTCACACCCAGGGAATAAGAAGTTTCACCCTGAATGAAAGTGTGAGGTCTGTGCCCAAGCAGCTCGCTCAATGCCACTTGGCAACAAACTACAGACACCAGAGAGCTTCATACAGACTCATTTTGAGGCACCAGAATGATTTTAGAAACTGCTGTCACAATTATTGATGTGATCATCAGGAAAGCAATGGGGAGCTAAACAATGTCATCAACTGAAGAACAGAAGAGAAAAAAGAAAAATCACTGTCAAGCCATATGGAAATTCTTATTCCATCTCTGCCATTTCCGAACATGAATATTACTCACTTGGAACACTTGCCAGGATGGCAATAAAATCACAGCCAGGCTCTGAAAGAGTTAATGTCAGCATGCTAACCATTTGACACAAAGCTGTCATTTTCCAGGCAATAGCACTACACCAGCAGTATTTTTTTTTTCCTTGGAGAGATTTGCTCAGGTCCATTTTTACAGAGTCAAGCATTGCTTGCAGCTTCAGCCTCAGACATTAACTGATATCACTGCACTAAAATTCCCAAAGTAATCATAGAATCAGTCAGGGTTGGAAGGGACCACAAGGATCATCTAGCTCCAAACCCCCTGCCATAGACAGCAACACCTCACACTAGATCAGGCTGTCCAGAGCCTCATCCAACCTGGCCTTAAACACCTCCAGGAATGAGGTTTCCATTACTTTCCTGGGCAACCCCTTCCAGGCTCTCACCACTCTCATGCTGAAGATCACCTTCCTAATATCCAGTCTCAATCTCCCTATTTCCAGCTTTGTTCCATTCTCCCCAGTCCTATCACTACCTAACAGCCTAAAAATTCCCTCCCCAGCTTTCTTGTAGCCCCCCTACGATACTCCAAGGCCGCAGTAAGGTTACGATAATCAAAGTTGCTGACAATTGTGTCTGAACTTCAATTTTTTCTTTGAGAATTAGAAACACCTCAGAACTTCCAAAGCTGTGAAAAATATGCTGCCTCATCCACAAACACTTCTTTTAAGCTGGCAGCTCAGTTTACTCTGATTTATGTCACATTGACACTTCAAAACTGTGCAAGTCACCCTGCAGTGACACCCAAGTCCCAGAAGCTGGGCACTGCTTTGAATGGATTTCACCTTAAACCAGGGGCAGGTGGAAGGGAGGAGACAACATGAAGTGCAAACTTCTAAACTTTGAGCTGAGTTTCTGCTTCCCACAAGCACAGAGGTTGGAAAGCAATATTCAAGAGTTGCAATAGGTTTGGTGCCTTGGGACAACATGACTGAGTCATTTGAGTCACTGAAAAATGACAACACGGCAAATATCACTGCAGGCAGTGACTGCACTGCCCAGAACAAGCTGGTGTGGCAGCAGGCTGTGATGGCTGATGGTTTGGTGCCTTCATTCTGAGGACAAAGATAAGGACATGGAAGTATTGGAGCAGGTCCAGAGGAGGCCATAAAGATGCTCAAAGGGCTGCAGCAGCTCTGCTATGAGGACAGACAGAGAGTTGGGGCTCTGCAGCCTGGAGAAGAGAAGGTTTCCAGGAGACCTTAGAGTAGCCTTCCAGGATCTGAAGGGGACTACAGGAAGGTTGAGGAGGGACTATTGACAAGGTCTTGCAACACCAGGACAAGGGACAATGGGTTTGAACTGGCAGAGGGGAGATTGAAACTGGATGTTAGGAGGAAGTTCTTTACAGTGAAGGTGGTGAGACACTGGCACAGGTTGCCCAGGGAGGTTGTGGCTGCTCCTTCCCTGGAGGTGTTCAAGGCCAGGTTGGAGGAGGCCTTGAGTGCCCTGTACTAGTGGGAGGTGTCCCTGCCTATGGCAGGGGGTTGGAACTGGCTGAGCCTTGAGGTCCCTTCTAACCTTACCATTCCATGATTCTCTAAGAGTGTGAGAGCTTCACAATCACTTCCATGTTTGCAGAGTACAACAGACCTTAGCGCTGCACTCATGATGCTTTTCACCAGAAGCTTTAATTGCACCTTCTGAAGCACTTCAGCTTCTATTTAGAGATTATTTTTTAGTGCAGATGACATAGTACAACCTGTTCCTGCAAGGAGCATTGAAAAACCCGTTTATATTAATTGTTCCACAAAGCCAGTGTCTGAGGGAGTCTGGGAGGGAGTCTCCAGGAACACTGAGGTGTTTTATCTCACAGGAAGTCCCTTTAAACATTATTTTTGATACAAAGGAAAAGGTTAATTATAAAGATAATGGGAAAAAATAGAATAGACCTATAAATGTAACAGACTTATGTTAATAATGATAACAATTAATGCTAATAATTAATATCCAAGTCAAATAAAAAGATCATGCCACAGCTGGAGAAGATTGCAGAAGATCTATCTTGCAAAGTGTAGATAGAGAAAATGAGATAATCCCTAGGGAACAGCACTGTTAATGTTCAGAAGACAGCTGGATCTGGTGATAGACACTATGGGACATGCCTGAGATTTCAGAATCTCCAGGAAGATCTCAATCAAACATTTCAGCTTTAAAACATCACCTGCAAAGGATGTTGACAGGTTCTAACATATGAAGTATCCCAAACCCAGGTTGGCTGCAAGTGCTACCAAGCCAGTCAGACTTACTGATTCCACCTCTGGTTACCACAAAGTGACTCCAGCGCCTGGTACTTGGATTTGTTGAGTTCCATCCCCTTGGACTCTGTCCATCTGTGCAGGCAGTCAAGGTCCTGCTGCAGAGCCCTTCTGCCCTCCGACCCAGTAACATCAGCCCCCAGCTTGGGGTCAGCTGCAAACTTGCAGGTGACTAACTCCATGCCCTTGTCCAGATCATCATGGTTTTGATAACTTAGAGCTTGTGAGGCAGCACTACAAAGAACACTCCAAGAAAGCATTGCTTTCCTTCCTTTTCAACTGCTGTAATCCAACTGTAAGTAATGCTCAGGCAAAGCAATTGTGATGAATAATTTGTTGGAAAATTACTCTAAAGGGTATCACTTTGAGAAGGGAAAAAGTTGGAGATCTGAAGAATCATCTTTGCAAGGAGTCTGTTGATTCTGAGCATGCCCAGCAGCACACCTTCTCTATGCAAAGTTATGCTCATTTCCTCTCAGTAACTCTCAATTATCTGCAAAATACTTGACTGTGTAGTAAATGAAAACTTCAGAGGGCCATTCATTTGCTGAGCAGGGAAGTAAATTACTTGTAATCAAAACCAGACTGAAGTGCCCATAACAAAAGGCTGAAAAGAGAGTAAGTTAAATGTAAGCAGAGAGACCCTACAGTAAAGATTGGGATATGGATTTCTGCAGACCCATATCCTGCCTTTTTCCTCTTGGTCCAGAAGATCTGAAAAGCATTCATTCTCTTTGAACAGCAATTTTAGAGGGCTATATTTACCAGTATAGTTTGCTAGAAACTTCTGTCTATGTGTAGTGACAAATTTGAACTGCAATAGCTCCATTCAAAAGCAGACCTTGAATTCAGAGTCCCAGGGTTGATAGCAGAGAGTGAACAATCCTTGCTTGCCAGGGATGTGTCTTTTGTGCTTAGCAGACTGATTAAATTGAAGTGGTCAGACTGCAAGACTGCACTCAAATGCACACTGCTATTTCTAGGCTCTGCCAAGGGCAGTAGTATTTGTTCCTCACTTTATTCATTCTAGATTGATAAAGCAAAGGCATTTTAATTGCTATTGACAGCTGCTCTCTCTCTCCCACTCTGACACATTCTCTAACATTAGAAGAATAGAATAAAAAAAAAAAATTATATCCCATACTTTCATTTGCCTGCATGCACTGATAGAGAAGTGATGTAGGCTGAGGAGGGACTATTGACAGGGTCTTGCAATGCCAGGACAAGGGGCAATGGGTTTGAACTGGCAGAGGGGAGATGGAAATTAGATGTTAGGAGGAAATTGTTTGCAGTGAGGGTGGTGAGACACTGGCACAGGTTGCCCAGGGAGGTTGTGGCTGCTCCCTGCCTGGAGGTTTTCAAGGTCAGGTTGGAGGAGGCCTTGAGTGACCTGTAGTAGTGGGAGGCCTATGGCAGGGGGTTGGAACTAGATGATCCTTGAGGTCCCTTCCAACCTTACCATTCTGTGATTCCATGAATTCTCATTGACTGCTACCAACATTGGTCTCTTTTTGGCTAAGCATGGTAACAAAACACCCTGGTTTTATTTAGTATGGAATGATGTTCTCACTGAGGTGATTCCATGGAAGATAGTGCTTTGCCTGAGATTAGGTGCTTAAAGTAGGAGCTAAACTCAATTATGAACTGCAAAATGTCACAACTGAGTTATCTCATTATGTTAAAAAAAAAAAAACACAACCAACCAACACAACAACCTAGCCGTCAGGAAAATAGTGAGTCATTATTTTTACTTTCTTTAAAGTAAGAACTGAGGGGTGGGGGAAAAAAGAAGATGGTGAATTGCTGGTCACCATGGATACCTGCTCCTTTCATTATACAGGTATTTTTATGAGGCTGAGGGAAAAGTGTAAATTATCTGGAAAGATACTGGGGAAAAAAAACAAAACAAAACACCCACCAAACAAATCCTCACCTCTCCTTTAGCCTCAAGAAAACAAGAATAAATGATTTTTCACCATGTGGTCAATGCAAAACTCTCAGGTATAAGGAGTGGGTGTAGAGAATTCAGCTTCTTCCAATACCTTGGCAATTGCCTTTCGGATTAAAACTTTGTTTACCCAAGTCAGTATCACCATTAGGTCACAGGAGGTTACTAAAAATAAACATTGTTGCAGTGAGTTGCAGAATCTCAGCATAAACCAGATAATGTTACAGAGTTCTATTAGGAAATTCATGACAGAATTGACCAGGTTAAAAAAAAAAAAAAGACCTCTAAGATCATTAAGTCCAAATTCTAACCCTTCTAATTAACTAA
Source organism: Eubucco bourcierii (assembly GCA_013396675.1). Lineage (NCBI taxonomy): Eukaryota > Metazoa > Chordata > Aves > Piciformes > Ramphastidae > Eubucco > Eubucco bourcierii. The sequence continues at coordinate 544,363 of VWZE01009124.1, read as the reverse complement.
CCCACGGTGCATAGTGCCTCATCCAGCCTCCTCTTCAACATCTCCAGTCATGGGGACCCTACCACCTCCCCAGGCAGCCCACTCTAATGGTCAAGCAGGGAATTTGATAGAATCCCAGTGACACCTGTTTGTTTCAGAGGACACCAAGGCTGTCTTCTAAGCAGCTGAACCTATTTCAATCAGCCAGTTCCTGACCCATGCTGCTCTCAGATGACAGCTGAGAAAATTAAATTAAATATTATTTCTGTTTGTCACCAGCAAGGCTCTAAAATGGAAGGGCACTCTGGAGTATTTAGATATGGCTACACAAACCAATTGTCAAAGGTAGTCTAGCATCATCCAAGACGGTCTCTCAGTTCATGTGTCTTGAAAAATGGAGTGCTCTAAGTCACATTAACCAGGGGCAAAAGGCAGGCATGGCTCAGTGCCTGGAACTGTGCAGCTGTGTAGCCAGAGCTTTCCTCCTCAGGCTGAGAATTTCCAGCTGCTAAAACTTCTCAAATGAACTGTGCTGGCAGAAGAGAGGCATGCAACACATTAGGAAAAAAACAAAATCAGAGTGAAATATCCACTTTAGAGTCACACATGTTCTACATGGTGGTTGAATCTCACAGCTGGATGCCAAAGAAGCTGCTTCAAACCCCTACTCCAGATAAACTCTATTACACTGCACGAATCCAAAGTTGTATTTATCACAGCACTGACTTTGGAGAGCAGATGTCAAAGGCAAGAGAATCAGGAGGACATCTTACAGGGGTAGCAGATCTGTGGCTTGAATTTAGGGCTGGCTGGACACCAGTGAGAAGACTCTGTCATCATCCTCTCCAGTGGAGCTCTCCTCTCAGTACAATTTATGGAAGTAACTGCAAAAGTGATTTCATGATTCTGTGTATTCCAAAGGTATTGTGGTTACTTATCTATAGTCTTATTAAGTCATCAACAGTTGAACCTAGATTTCATCTGTTCCACCCAGATAGACTACAGCAGGTTGGGATGCCAGGATTGTAAGACTTTACATACTGGCAGTGGCAGTTATTTCTCTGAAAATTTGCTACTATTTACTCAAGCCAGAAAAAAAATAAAGACATCCAGTTCCTCACCACACAGGCCAAATCCAGAACTCAGCTGCCACCTGGAAATTCATTCCTGAATTTGAATCAGAAACTGAACATCATTAATCAGGAGGGAAGAAAAATGCTAGGTAAATGTTCTCCTGACTAATCATAGAATGGTAAGGTTGGAAGGGACCTCAAGGATCATCTAGTTCCAAACCCCTGCCATAGGCAGGGACACCTCCCACAAGTACAAGTCACTCAAGGTCTCAGGGATCTTTCCTGAGCAGATTCCTTGGTTTTGGATAGGTGGCATAGAGTACTTGGACACCACTGGTTTGGGATGTGGGGTGAGTAGAGAGGGTGGGTTTGGGTTTTCTTTTGTTTTTGGTCTTTTTTGTTTGTTGGTTTAAGGGGTTTTTTTTTGGGTGGGTTTTTTGTTGGTTTTGGGTGGGGGCTGTGATATAGTAGCTAAAATAATAAAAAAAATAGGGGGAAAAAGGTTTAAAACTCCATTTATTGTGTGTGTGTTTTTAATTGGCAAACCCCGAATTGTTTACTTCCATCTGGGATTTATTGTTTTGCAGAGCCTCTTGTACGCAAGGGGAGTTGTTCAAATCTGTGCCACTAACACTTGCAAGAACCTTTGCAGCTCTTTCACCACACTCAATAGGTCCTTGGCTCCTTCAATACTGAAGTGTCTTTCACAGTAAGTGAAGAGAATGGAGCCAAGTCACTCATCTCTGGAGAACTCACAGCATTACCAGCTCCATCTCAAAAGACATGTTATTGTATTAAAAGCAAAGATGAATCTATCTTTGTGGATTTACTTCTAAGGTGCTGTCTTGCTGCATTTAATAGCATCATTCTATCAAAATCATAAGACAGGAGAATGTTTAGCTTTGACCAATAATCCTGCAGGTATTAAAGACCATTTCCTTATTTCCCCTGCCTGAGGATTGTATAAATCCATTTTAGGAGTTTGGGTTTTTTTTAGAAGACAAACATAAGAAAGGATTCCTGAGAAAGGGAAGAATAAATTAAGACTTGTTAAAGAGATTGGAATTAATGCAATTTATTAGAACTAAGCTTGAAAAGGCATCTAACAACTCATTTTCTGTGGACAGTGCTCATTATTAATACTTTTTCAGCTGTTCATGGCTTTATGCTTCTGAAGTATATTCTCACTTAATTTAAAAAAAAAAAATCTAATTTTTAACCAATAAATCCTCTAGCAGATTCTATGCCCTCACATCACCACAAGCCTATCAGGAGATTATTCTTTAGTTGATAGGTATAAAAGGAAATCATGTACTTGCCCAGCTGCTTCCCAGGGCAGACCTCATTGCTCTCTGCAGCTACCTGAAGGGAGGTTGTAGCCAGCTGGGGTTGGGCTCTGCTGCCAGGCACCCAGCAACAGAACAAGGGGACACAGTCTCAAGTTGTGCCAAGGGAGGTCTAGGCTGGATGTTAGCAGGAAGTTGTTGCCAGAGAGAGTGATTGGCATTGGAATGGGCTGCCCAGGGAGGCGGTGGAGTCACCATCCCTGGAGGTGTTTAAAAGGAGGCTGGATGGGGCACTCAATGCCATGGGTTAGTTAATGAGAAGGGTTAGGTGAGAGGTTGGACTCCATGATCTTAGAGGTCTTTTCCATCCTGGTTAATTCTGTGATTCTGTGAAATAGATGAAGGAGGCCTGCCCACTCCCTAGGATTCTCTTATGCTCCTGATGAAGTTTCAAAGATCATTTTACTGGTTAAAATTAGCAGATTAGCCAAGGAAAATTAGCAGATTTTTATGGCAATGCTGTAGGAATGGAGTAGGGATTAGCCTCCCTAGGATCACTTGGAGTGATGTTTTAGAACTGGACATGAAAACTTAAGATGTTCTGTGTTTCTAAGTCTCAACACATGAAAAGTGCTCTAGTGAACGCTAGGAAAGGAAGATAGGCAGATTCCCAGGACTGACAGACTGGAAGGAGCATTTCCAATAAGCTTCAGCTTCACAGGTAGACTCAGCTTACTGCTCCCCCAGGTTTCTGATCCAAGTTTCATACAGAAGGTTAAGAAAGTGAGACCAAGATCAGCCATGCATGGATTGGAGTGCAGGACCTGGAACAAATGCTCCTCCCTGCCCTGCATCACTGCCTCCCACTCCAAGCCTCTCTGGCTTGACTTGCAGGAGAAAAAAAAAAAGTGCAAGCAGAAGCTTTTGGCATGAGAAAGCTTCCAGACCACCTCTTCCACAACCCCTCGTGGTTCCCACACTGTGAGCAGCCTTGTCAGTGCTCAAGCTACCCTCATTAGCTACTCACTAAACCATTTTCATGCTCTTCAGCTGTGCTGGTTTGAGGCTAATTAGAATATTTTTAATAACAATTAGATAATAGGCTATTAAAAGCAAACAATGGTAATGTCTACTTCACTCATAGGCTTGCTGAGAGAGAAAAACAAGGACACAAATATAGACAGAGAGAGTCAGTCTCTTGGTCTCTCTGGGAGTGCCTGTGTCTTCTCTCTGCTGTGTAACCTGACTAACCACTCTGCTTCTAACCCCCCTTGCTGATCCTCCAAACTCACCTTGCACATAAGGCAGACCCTGGGATAAGGTAAAGGGGTGGGAAGAAGGTGGAAGGGTGTTTGGGAGTCCCCCTTAGGGACTCTGATTGCTGGGAGAGGGAATTTTGTTTCTTTATTACCTCATCAGATAACCTCAGCCAAATTTTTGTTGCTTCAGGCATCTAAATGCACTATTAACCACCTATAGATCAGTATAATAGTTGTGCTGGAAAAAAAAGTTGCTTGTAGTGTTAAAATGTGGCATGGCACATTCCAAGCATGCAAGCACCCCACTCTATGCCTGAGTTAAGTGACACAACACTATTTGCAAGAAGGGAAAAAAAAAATTAAGAATAAAATCAATAGTTCTATGGGAAGAGGCTTGCAAATAATTGTGCAACCTGAAACAATATGAGCAAGCCAAACAGAGTAGGTTTAGATCATTGGAGCCATCACATAGGCAGCTTGTTCAAAAGGACCTGCCTTTGTGCTCCAGGATAGAAACCAGTCAGCCAGAGCAGCACAGAGACAGAAGCCTGACAACCTCTATGCTGCCCTTTATGCTGACAGCTCTTTTTATAGGATGAGGGAAGAGACAGTTCAAGCACTTCCATCTCTAATCACAGCAGCACTAACACAGATGGAGCTTCCCAAAAGAGGTTTGTGAGGTTTTTTTCCCCCTCTTTCTCAGAAAAAGAAATAATAACGTGAAATTCTTGACATATTCAATTCCATCTCGGTTGCATCAGGCAGCCAGGAATTCTCGGAGAGAATAGCTTGCTGCTAACAAAGGATTGATTTAAATCTGTTGTTGGGACCTGCAATGCTACCAGGTGGTATAAAAAAGGCAAAAAACAAACAAACAAACAAAGTAAAAGAAAAAAAAAAAATCAGACTCCTGGCCAAGATTTAGAAAAATGGGTATGGGGTTAACTATTCTGACTTGCCACAGAACCAAGCATTTTCTGCCTCATTGCGAGTAGTCAGGAATGCTGTGGCTTATGTTTTAAGGGTTTTTATTTTTTCCACTCCTTGAGATCTCCAGTGTGTCTTACTTTTCACAAAAAATTTACTATTTGTTGCTCTGAAAGGCTGCTCTTTAGTGGACAGTTTCTTCCAGCAGCCCTCAGAACCAAACCTCAGACCGTGTCAAAAAAAGAAATGCTTGAAACATTTGGTTTTCTGGTTTTGCCCAAGGGTCTGTACCTTAAGTGCACAGCCCACTGAAGGGATTTCTACCCTTTCATAGCTGAAGGGCAGTGCTTCTGTGGGTTGTCATTAGGAAAGGGACTTTAGGCCAGCTTTGATTCACTACACACAACAAAGCTTGACCCACCAACGACCACATTGCTTTAAAGCTGAAATTAAATCAGTTAACAATTGACTAAGATGTGCAATTTAGCTATGAAAGTGGCAAGTCTCAACTTCAGGAAGAGAAGATCATACATCCCAAAAGACACTTGTCACTCTTTGCCTTGGGCATGCTGGGAGACAAACCCTTTAGCTCAGTATTTCAGCAGCTTGGCTGCAGGATGGGCAACAGAGACTGCTAAAGATAGTATGGCCCTGCTGTCAGGGAGAAACAATGCGCTGTAGTACGTTGTAACATCTTCAAGAGCTAGTTGGTAGCCACAAAGGTACATTCCCTGTCTAGCTTGTTAGAGGATAAAACTACTCTTAGTTTGGCCTCACTAGAGGGTTTGATTCAAAACATGTAGTGAGGAGTGAAGAAATATTTCATTTTCTTGTAAGGGTAATAAAAATCGAGCTGATGAGAAGCTTTGATTTGCTGCCAGGAGTTTTACAGTGCTCTTCTGAATCCCAGACATCAAAAATTCTTGAATGAAGAGTTAGGTTTAGTTAAGATATGGGCATTTTGTCTGCTCTTCTCAGACCCCACCTGGAGTCCTGTGTGCAGTTCTGGAGCCCTCAGCACAGGAAGGACATGGAAGTGTTGGAGTGGGTCCAGAGGAGGCCACAAGGATGCTGAGAGGGCTGCA
>VWZE01009124.1:525093-538652 GCA_013396675.1 Eubucco bourcierii | reverse complement strand
AGTGGGAGGTGTCCCTGCCCATGGCAGGGTGTTGGATCTAGATGATCCTTGAGGTCCCTTCCAACCTTACCATTCTATGATTCTATGATTTTAGTTCCAAGATTCACCCTGCTAGGCACAGGGTGAGCATGAACCAGGTATTCCTCTTCACTTTCCCCATTTAAATCACAGTGAACTTATTTAATTGATTGCTTCTGTCCACAATCAGTTATGAAACATGAAAGTATGCAAGTAAAAGCTGAGTACAAGTGTTAAATGGCCAAATCTAAATTGCATGTGGGAACAAACTTCAAGTTAAGAAATTCCATTTAGAAGGACACTACAATATAAACTGAGCTCAGTGGGTTTAATGGTTATGAGCAATGTGGCATTAAAGATCTTTTTATGTTCTGTTTCACTGGAAAGCTCCATTTGCAGCTGACCAAGTAGCTGCTTATTCCCAAGCTTGTAAAATCATCTCATTACCATCTTAATCCTCTTTTACTACTGTTTAGTATCCAAAAAAGACTCTAAGGGAAAGCTTCACAAGACTCTTCATCCTCCACTTCCAGATCACTAAGCACACAAGAGGGACCTTCACAAAAGCACCGCTGAGACCCTTTGGTACACAAACAAGGAGAATCAAATAGACCTTCTTGTTAAAATACCTTGACATTTCAGAGCACTGGTAATAAATATGCGTTTGTAGGGAGGAGAGGCAGCTAACCAGACTGCCAGAAAGGAACTGTAAGCAGAGCACCAAAGAGTAATAAAAGATTTTGATTAACTTCTCACTTTTCCCATTCTAAGTGGTGACCTACACCACTATGTTAGAGCTATGCAGCTACCTCCTCAGAAAGTAAATTCACCTCTAGCAGCCCAAGGGCATAAAGCAGGCAAAGTAAAGGTGCTTTCCCTGCAAGCCACAGGAGCAAGGGTTACCATCTAACAGTCAGACATGGATTGAACAGAAGGGAGATCATACAAGACTTCCAGGGCATTGTGGAGAAATCTCAGTTCTTAGTGGCAATTTTTTGAAGTCCTTTGTTCCTTTTTTACTTATCTAGGTTAAAAGATATCAATACTGAAGCCTTACAGAGAAGCAATTGTGATTCACACTGCTGGAAGACATCTGACTTTCTTTCCTTAACATGGACAGCAGGAACTACTTAAAGTGTTCAGCAGAAAACACAGCCAGAGATGTTCTGTATGCACAGATAATGATTACAAATTAGTGTCTTCTCAGGGCATGAGCATATGGTGTTAACATGCCTAATGACATGCTGGTACAACTGTTTGTCATTAGACAGAGCTCCACCACTAATAATGGGGTCATACTTCATTGGCCAAGAGCTGAATTTGGCCTACAGGTTTTAAGGGCTCTTTGAGGACATGCTGTAGCTCCTAGTCCAGACTTCCACACCCTGAGAAAAAAAATAAATCACCTTTTATAAGGCCTAGCAGGTTGCTCTTGATACTTTTCATTCCTCTTTGCTTTCAGCTGAAAGCTTTCAGCTCTGTGCACCTGCTGAGACACTGACATGGGTGCTGTGACCTGGACATACCCACACAAGTACAGAACTTCGAAGTTTACAGCAGTATGACCTCAAACTTATCTGCACTGCAATCCAAGTCTGCATTGTATTTTGTTGTCTTCTCATTCCTATCTCATCCTCACATGAAACAGAAATGAAGTCTCTATCACAATGCGAGAAGGAAATGAAAAATGCTTTTTTGTTTGGCTTTGAACTACAATTTTTTTTGGAGGTGGATGGCTTGTAAGGATCCTGGCTAACAGTTAGCTACTTGGAAAATCCATATTCCACATGTGACTCACTGTTCTGACAACTAGAGTGCTCTCCTGGGGCAAGTCACTGCATTTCTCTGGCTTCCTTCTCACCTTTCTACCCCCCACACCATTCATGTCTTGGATTGCCTTTCTGGGTAATCTGTACTATAAAAGTGAAAACAACAAACAACAACAAAACAACCCCCCCAAAAACACCCCCCACAAAACAGAAAATACATACAAAACCCGCAAATTATTTCTGTGAGTCCTGGCATCTTTTGATGTCTCCAAACACTACTACAACAACAACAGCAAACATCTCATAGTAGAGACAAACTGTTCACCAGCACACTGTACAGACAGCTACAATTCCCTGAGCAATAACAGCAGCTCATATAGCAGCATCAGAGATTTGTTAAGTTAAAAATCTACTTCTACTGCTACCAGGAAAGAGGAAGCTGGCAGATTGCTCCTGCTGGTCAGAATCCCATTACAGCTGCATTTTTACCCCTGCACAGTCTAAGATCAAAACATTCACCACATGGAATAACTGCCAGAGTTGGGGGATGTTTTCTGGGGACAAGGATGTTTTAGTTCAACCAAACAATGACAGAGCTGAAGGCAATTAAGTGGATGTAGACAGCACAGCACAAGCACTATAACAAACCCTTCACAGGCATTAAAGACACCTCCAGTGCAGCATGTAAGCAAGAAAGGCACCGTTATGGAGCAACTCCTCAAATCCTTATTAGGCACTCAGGACATGGCAGTATCTCTCTCCTATCAATGCAGGCAGTATGGGAAATACACACATTGAGACAGAGAGATGTGTGCAGGTGTAAGCTCACAATCCTGTAAGCATCACAGATGTGTACATGGTGAGATGGCACTTGTGACCAGAGCACTGCAGCAGAGGGACACGGGCACTTTAGGAAGAACAGGATGATAAGACAAGGAGCCAGAGCTGCCCTTAATCTAAGGGACCAAAGGAAGGTTTCAAAGAAACCTTCTTTGCCTGGAGAAGAAGAGGCTCAGGAGACACTTTATTGCTGTCTACAACTACCTGAAGGGTGGTTGTAGCCAGGAGGAGGTTGCTTTCTTCTCTCAAGCAACCAGCACCAGAACAAGAGGACACAGCCTCAAGCTGTGTCAGGGGAAGTTTAGACTGGAGGGGAGGAGAAAGTTGTTGCCTGAGAGAGTCATTGACTGCTGGAATGGGCTGCCCAGGGAGGTGGTGGAGTCACAGTCCCTGGCGGTGTTCAGGGCAGATTTGGACATGGCACTTGGTGCCATGGTCTGGTCTTGAGGGCTGTGGTAACAGGTTGGACTTGATGAGCTTTGAGATCTCACCCAACCTTTGTGATACTGTGAAACCACGACTGAAAGCCATCAGTCTTTCTTCTGGAGAAGTGCCGCAAATTATCAAGCAAGTGCTGAGTCACATTCCCTGCACACATGAAAACTGGGGAGAGCAGGACTGCTTTAGCCAGCAAAACAAACACCCTCCCTCCCAGCTTACCTTTGATCACACAGCACAGCACACAAAAAAAATAATTAAATGGGCTCACTATCCTGAAGGAAACAGACAAAACAGGCAGATAACAGCCACTGCTTTATTACAATTAAATCTGCTCTCCTACCAACACAATAAAATTACAGGTTCAGAGGTCAGCTGGGAAAACACTATTGCACAGCTAATTAAACTACTCAACTGTTGGAGGGATGAGTCAAAACATGCACACAACTCACTCATAAAAGGAAAATCTCCATGAATACCCAGGAATACATATATATATTGACACACACACTCACCAAACTAGGGGTGCAAGGCTCCATAGGTTCCACTCCAAAAGGAGAAGGTCTGAGCTGCAGAATCACCTTCTGTGGAGCAGGAGTGAGAGGACTCCACTCTTCACCCAAGCTCCATTTATACCCCTGTGGGCTTGGCTGTGAGCAATTGCTCAATTATTGGTTCTCCAAGCCAGCCTAAGGACCTTACACTCAGGGGCTCCAGAGACAAAAAAAGCTGATAAGGATGAGCTACTCACAAGCCTCACCTGGAGGTCTTTCGTGCCTGGGGCAGGGAGGAGGTGGTTGCAACTGCCACACTTCTCCTAGGAGTGTTTGCCACCTGTGAAATCAACTTGGTAATCCTAGCCAAAAAAATGCCTATATCAAGATATTTACAGTTCCACTCCCCACTGGTTCCCTTCTCATCTGAACCTAAGAGAACAACTTTAATCTGTTCTTTCTCAATCTTCACACCATCACACCTCATGCTATCAAAACAGGTCCTGCTAAAAAGCTTGCTTCCATTTTCATATGGGGAAGATGGACTCCTGAGGTTGAGAGAAGTTCCTGCTCTCTAATATGAATCTTGTTTCCTCGACTTTCTGTGTCTCAATCACTGGCAACTCCCATCTTACATACTACATGAAAGAGCGTTCTTGATACATCTTAAACCAGTGCAGAGCTATGCCATCAATGTTCCTGCCACCAAAAGATTTCTGGCACCTATTTTCTGATTCCTAGACCTGCTTCTCACTTTAGAATGTGCAATGCATCACTGTGACAGTTTTAACACTGCCAGGATTTGCTGTGTCTCTTTTTTCTTTCTGTTTTTGATGCCACATAGTAAACACCTCCCATTCGGTTAGGTGACCCAGAAGGTGACCCAGCATGCTGATAAATTCTGAGTTTGTTCAACAGAGTTATAGTATCATTTTGAGGTGTCAAAATCTACAACAAGCATCACTAGTGAATGCAGAAATAATCTTGATAGCTTTTAGATGTGGGATGCAAATTAATTGAAAAATATATATTCTAGGAAACAAAAATCTAAATTTTTCATCCCTTGTTATTCAACCTCTGTGCTCCATCAGTCCAGTTGAAGTCTGCATTTTAATATATAATCACTTATTGAGCTTTTCTAGATAAAACTTAATAGGAACTTTTTTTTTTTCCCCTGTCTCATTCTCCCCACAAAATTAACCCCTGAAGCTATTTACACACACACAAAAGAATCAGTTGAAAGAGAGGAAATTACTGAAAATCAGTGAATCTCCATAAGGATTCTCAGTCAGATTGGAAGCTCACAGCATGTTAAGCACAACTGCATTCATAATGATCACATTATGCATGTAATCTGGCTGGAAACATCACCTTTCAGATCTGCTGGATGATTTGTTCAGCCACGAATTGCTCACCAGATGTTCTGTGCTCTCTCAAAGGATATTCCTCTGCTACAGAGGGTTGTTAGAAAGTCTCACTTTCGTTTAAGGTTTGTTATTATGCAATTGCATCAAAAACATGCAGCTTCCTCCAACAACTTCACCATCATCATTGTTATTACTGTTATTGTTGTATAATTCCTTGGGATGAGTCTGATTTGAAAGGCTTCAAATAAGAATTGAACATGGCAGAACCACAGCATGGCAGAATAATTTAGACCAGAGAAACTTCTGAACATCGCTTAACCCAATTCCCTGCCCAAAGCACTGCCAACTTCATGATTAGATCAAGTTATTCAATACTGTGTTCAGTCAAATTCTGAGCATCCCCAGGGATGGAGCAATGTTCAGAAGTCCAATCACTCTCACTGTGTTTTTTGTTTCACACATCACAATTTATCCTGGTGCAATTTGTAGCTGCTGTCCCTCACCCTACCGCTCTGCACTGTAAGAAGATTGTGCCTCTGTCCTCTCCATAATCCACAGTCAGATGGCTGGAGACAGCAATTAGTTTCCTGCAGCCCCCAGGCCTTTTCTTCTCCATGCAGAACAAACCCAGTTCCATCAGCACCTCACCTGTCTCCAGCCTCTGAAGCTCCTTGATGGTCTTCCACTGCACATAACTGCATTTTCTTAATGTCTTTTGTCCTACTGGACAGCCCAAATTGGGTGACATCACAATTGCCAAGTAGACAATAACCTCTTCTCTTGGCCTGCTGACTGCACACTTGCTAACAAAGCACAGGACGTGGTTTGCCTTCAGTGTTTGAAGGGCTCTGTGCTCACTGACATTCATTTTATTCTCTGCCAGGTGCTCTTCATTCTTTTCTGCAAAACAGGGTGAGTTTTTGGTCTGCAGTGCCCAGCTTCTGTTGTATGTGGCTTTTCTATCTCAGACATGAGAAATGTTTACCTTTTGCAACTTGCCATGGTTTCTGCCAGCCCATTTCTGAACAGATGCCCTGCTCTTCAGCATACTGACCACCCTCCCCAGTTTGGGAACACCTGGGAACATTTTTTTTCTTCCTTGGGGGGAGTGGGGAGTGCTCCCCAGGAGTTTTTGGTCACATCCAAAATTAAAAATGTGCTTTCAGAGAAAGTTTCCAAAGGGATATTTGTTTTGAGACAACTGCATTTAATTCTGGGGGTCAGAAAACCTGACTCAAAAGCTAACTTCATAGCAAAGGTAACACTGTCATTGCTTGGCTGGTGGAATTGTAAAGTATGCAGAACTGGGATCAAAACTCACTCTCCTGGGAGCACACAAGTGTGGAAATAGCTTTTTGCTTTCAAATCTTTCCAGAAAGGAAGCCAGGAATGGCAGAGCAGACAGTGAGCTCTGTTTGGTGAACTATCACTATATTGTGTAGTTAGTAATAGAGAACAAAATAAGGCAGGGCACTGGAAAGCATAACCAGAGTGAAGCAAAACTCCTTTTCTCTACTTGTACATTTTAATCTATTTACTCATGATTTGATTGAATTTTCGTATTTGTGACATTTTATATTAGCAAGATATTTTCATATATTTCATCTCATCTCTTGCTAATCTAGGTAATTATGCCTCAGAATATGGGACACTCAGAGCCAGACTATGTTTATGTCTTGCTCCCTGGTGTTAGTTTAAAGATATTTGACTTTTTTTTTTCCAAACTGTTTGCCAAAAGATGCACACATTTAAATTCTTAGCAATTTATTAGTAATCAGTTTTAATGCATGTGGTCAGTGCTGCTGCTAACACTCCAAAAGAAGCAGAATTGTATCCTATATTGTACAAGAATTAAATCGCATTTAAGAAATGAAAACAAAAATGAAGTGAGGTCGATTTTACTCCTTGTAATTTTGGGGGAGAAAAAAAAAACCAAAAACAAAAGGAAGAAAAAGAAAAACAACAAAAATATTAACAAACACAAACAAACAATCAACCCCCCCCCCCCAAAACAAGCAAGCAAACATAAAAGGATAATCTGAAACTCTGAATTATCCTCTCTAAAACATTGGTTCCCCGTTTTATAGCCCAGTCCGTCGTTATCCCCGGGAGGAGGAGGGAAAGCGGTGGGAGGAGGGGTAGGACCTCCAGAGCATCCGTCCCGCTCTGGTTCGCTATCCACAGCCCTGGCAAATGCCTGGTCGCGACCAGACGCTCAGCATCAGCTGACTGCCTGGCGTTGCCCTCCCCCTGCACCGGGACAACCCCCGGGACCGGGCGGGCGGTGGGTGGGTGCTGGGCTCCCTGCTCCGGCATGACAAGTGGATGTCATCCAGAGCTGCGATTTCTCTCCCTCGTCGCCGTCGTGCGCAGATGTGACCTCAGGTACCTGCAGGAATCTCTTCGGTCCAGCTCCTGACTTTTGAACCGTTCTCTCTGCGTCTCCTGCCACCTCTCCCTAGATCGAGAGGGGCACGCACAGAGCTCTCAGGATCCAGCAAAGAAGTGACAGGAGCATCACTTCCCGCCACGGACCCCAGACTCGCATTCCACCCCCTGCATCGACCCGGGACCTGCATCTCCGCCCCGCACTCCTCCGGGATCACCCCCAGGGCAATCGGACTGGCAGAGGTCAGTACACCCTCCCCCCACGGGGGGCAGGTGGGGGGTGTCTTGCTCTGTGGGTGGCATCCCAAAGGCAGCGGCTCCCTCCCCAGGGCGAGTCCCACTGCCCCTCTGCGGCTCCTCTGGGTGGAGGAACAGCGAGCGGGTGGGAGCGCGGAGTTCCCAGGCGAGCGTTGGCACCTTGGTGTGTTCACTTCGGGTGGTGCAGGGCTGGGCGCTGACCCCACACAGTGCCCATCGGTGCTGCAAGAGGGAAGGGACAGCTTTTGGGAAGCCGTCCCCACTTTGGAGCGACTGATGTGCCCCTCTGCTGCTGGCTGAGTACTTAGTGCCTTCCCCTTGCTCCTGGCAGGGCAGTGACGTGCAGCATATGAGATACCTCGGTGGGTAGACACGTTGGAGGAGACAGGCGTGAGAGGAGCAGGGTCTTGTCTCGTTTCCCTCATTTCCAAGTCATCCCAGTCACCAGTGGGACTGGCCACCCTGTCCTGTGGCCATGGAGAACTCCTTCCTCCTCGAGACCAATTCCTCCTGTGCAGACTGCACCACGAGGGGGGATGAGAGCCTGAATATATCCAGCCCCCCACTGAACCCCAGCTTCCACGCGGCAGTGCCTGTCATCTACTCGGTCATCTGTGCGGTGGGGCTGACGGGCAACACCGCCGTCATCTACGTCATCCTCAAAGCCCCCAAGATGAAAACCGTCACCAACATCTTCATCCTCAACCTGGCCATTGCTGATGAGCTCTTCACCTTGGTGCTACCCATCAACATTGCTGACTACTTACTCCTGCAGTGGCCCTTCGGAGAGTTCATGTGCAAACTCATCATCTCCATAGACCAGTACAACACCTTCTCCAGCATCTACTTCCTCACTGTCATGAGCATCGACCGCTATCTGGTTGTGGTGGCCACCACCAAGTCCAGGAAGATGTCTTACCGCACCTACCGAGCAGCCAAGATCGTGAGCCTCTGCGTCTGGTCCTTTGTCACGGTCATCATCCTGCCCTTTACTGTCTTTGCCAAGATACACAGGGAGCAGGGGCGCTCCCAGTGTGTCTTTGTGTTCCCCCAGCCCGAGAGCATGTGGTGGAAAGGCAGTCGGATCTACACGCTGATTTTGGGCTTTGCCATCCCCGTCTCCACCATCTGCATCCTCTACACCACTATGCTCTTCAGATTGAGACGCGTGCACCTCGACTGCAACGCAAAAGCCCTGGACAAGGCCAAAAGGAAGGTGACACTGATGGTGGTTGTCATCCTGGCTGTGTGCCTGTTCTGCTGGACACCCTACCACCTTAGCACAGTGGTGGCCCTCACCACAGACATCCCACAAACACCACTGGTCATTGGGATTTCCTACTTCATTACTTCCTTGAGTTACGCCAACAGCTGCTTCAACCCTTTCCTGTACGCCTTTCTGGATGACAGCTTCCGCAGGAGCTTGCGCAAACTGATGGATTGCAGAACCGCCACATAAAGCCAACACTCTGTCCCCTCCTGTGTCCCTCTCACAGTCATCTGCTCTTCCTGGGTGACTCCAGCTCAAAGACTGCTTTTTCTTCAGCCCCCTTGTGATAGCCTACCAGACTTCAGACGGTCTCACTACCTGACACAAACTGAGGACAGGTGGATCTTTCCCAGCTCTCCTGCACTCATTTCCTCAGCGCTGCTCTCCATCCCTTGCCCTGTTTAGGGTGAGGGTTTGTTGTTTGGTGGGGTTTTGCTTAACTTCTTCTCTAATGTACTTTCTGTCCTAGTTTTGTAGCTCACATCTGCAGCAAGTGCTTTTCCCCTTTTTTAAAGGCATCACTTTGTGAATTCAAATCGCACTACTGTCTCTATCACTGGTGATTTGTAACGCCCAATAAAGATGTCATATCGAGTGTCGTGCTGAATGATTCCTCAGCCTCTTTCATATCCATAGG
Organism: Eubucco bourcierii; assembly: GCA_013396675.1. Lineage (NCBI taxonomy): Eukaryota > Metazoa > Chordata > Aves > Piciformes > Ramphastidae > Eubucco > Eubucco bourcierii. The sequence continues at coordinate 529,173 of VWZE01009124.1, read as the reverse complement.
ATCTCCTTATCCAAAGTCTTGCAACTGAGCAGTGCATTACAGGGCTCCAAAGGATTAAGAACTAATCAAGGTGTTGAATTAATTTTGTTTCACAGGGTGCTGAGACAGCGCAGTCAAAACACCTGATGACAGGCGAGGGAGACTTCATTGTGGATTTGAAGAGCAATTCCTCACTAGTAAATGACATAGAATAATGTGGGTTTGGAGCCATTTGCTATGGATGACAGCTTAACAATTCACTTGGCAGCTTTTGTTTGCATCAGAAGTGTTGCCCACTTTTTTCTTTGTCATATGTTCATGGGCAATCTCTTTTTTGCACGTACAGTTTTACTTGCTTGGGTTTTTTTCAGTCCCACAACACAGAATTGGAAGACATTTTCAGAACAAGTTAAGCTTTCAGGGGTTGAAAAGGACTTGCTGAAATGTGGCTAATAATCTGCCTTCTTGCTTACAAATGATAAATAATATATATAGTGGTTAGAGTACATCTAAGAGAAGCATAGAGTGGCTTGAGTTGGAAGAGACCTTAGAGATCATCGAATTCAAACCCCCTTGCCATGGGCAGGGGCACCTCCCACTTGACCAGGCTGCTCAAAGCCTCATCCAGCCTGGCCTGAAAGACTTCCAGGGATGAGGCATCCATAGCTTCTCTGGGCAGCTAACCATTCTCATAGTAAAGAACTTCCTAATGTCTACTCCAAATCTCCCCTGCTCTGGTTTAAAACCATTGTCCCTCAACCAGGCTTTAACAGTCTCTCATACACAGTCTGCTTGCTGATTAGATTTACTAATAACGAGGTCAAAAGAAGTTTAAGGGAAAAAAAAAAATCCAAAAGGTCAGGTTAATTTTATCTGGAGGAGAGGGGAGAGTGTCAATGAAAGTCTCATTGGAGTTCACATGTCCAAACACTGCACAAGGAGATCATTTCCTCTTCTTTTTTAGCTAAGGAAAACTGAAAATACGATGAAGACTGAGAAAATATTTCCAGTCATTGAACATTTTCATTTCACTTAACATTCATTCCACTTTGTTATAGCACACCACAAAACCTCCAGCCCAGCCTACTCACTGGCAGAAGCTGAAGAGTCCTTGACCACTGCTTAGCAACAACTAAAACATCAGTGTACTATCACCATTATTCTAATCCAAAATCCAAAACACAGCATCATACAAGCTACTAAGAAGAAAATTAACTCTACCCCAGCCAAACCCAGGACATTCTCCCATCGCAGTGAAGGGGGTGAGCAAGTTGCTGTGTGCTGCTTAGCTGTTGGTTAAGGTTAAATCATGACAGATGCTAAATCAGTGTAACAAGAGTTTTCTTACATGTTTCTCCCTCCAATGAACTTTTAAAACCCAAAACAAGAACAAACAAACAAAAAAAACCCCCACACACAAAAAACCAAACAAAAACCAAACCAAAACCTCCAAACCAACCAACCAAAAACTTGCAGATTTCAGCAATTTAACAAACCTTCATTTGCCACATAACTGGGCTGATGGTTAGATCATTTCTCCCTATAAGCCACTGATGTTCCCTGAGGCAGTCAGTGTTCATTTCAACACCCAGTCAGGATATCATGGAAATGAAGGAAATTGTTTGGGTAGCAATAGTCTCTAATTCTGCATCACTGGAGGATGTATCACTGCAACCCATCAGACAGAAGATGGCATTTGAAAGAGCAAGACCTAAAGTTGTTGACCACAGATTTCCACGCTACCTAAAAAAAACCCCAAAAAACATCAAAACCAAAAACCAGCAGGCTGAAGAGACTGATGTCTCCCCTTTCATTTTGTGCCTTCTTTTCCAACTCTAGACATTTTGAGATTCTGAGACTGATGTCTCCCCTTTCATTTTGTGCCTTCTTTTCCAACTCTAGACATTTTGAGATTCTGTGGCTCCATGATGCAAGCATAGATCCCAGGCACTCCATTATTACGAATCCAAGTGCCAGGTGCTGCACTTTGGCCACAACAACCCCATGCAGAGCTACAGGCTGGGGTGGGAGTGGCTGGAGAGCAGCCAAACAGAAAGGGATCTGGGGATGCTGATTGACACCCACCTGAACATGAGCCAGCAGTGTGCCCAGGTGGCCAAGAAGGCCAATGGCATCCTGGCCTGCATCAGCAATAGTGTGGCCAGCAGGAGTAGGGAGGTCATTCTCCCCCTGGACTCTGCACTGCTTAGGCCACACCTTGAGTCCTGTGTCCAGTTCTGAGCCCCTCAATTTAAGAAGGACATTGAGGTGCTTGAGTGTGTCCAGAGAAGGGCAACGAGGCTGGGGAGAGGCCTGGAGCACAGCCCTATGGAGAGAGGCTGAGGGAGCTGGGATTGGTTAGCCTGGAGAAGAGGAGGCTCAGGGGAGACCTTCTTGCTGTCTCCAGCTACCTGAAGGGTGCTTGTAGCCAGGAGGAGGTTGCTTTCTTCTCTCAGGCAAGCAGCAGCAGAACAAGAGGACACAGTCTCAAGCTGTGCCAGGGGAAGTTTAGGCTGGAGGTGAGGAGAAAGTTCTTGCCTGAGAGAGTCATTGACTGCTGGAATGGGCTGCCCAGGGAGGTGGTGGAGTCAGCGTCCCTGGGGGTGTTCAAGGTGGGTTTGAACGTGGCACTTGGTGCCATGGTCTGGTCTTGAGGTCTGTGGTAATGGGTTGGACCTGATGATCTTTGAGGTCTCTTCCGACCTTGGTGATACTTTGCATGCTGTGATTATTCAGCAGGGGCCTGTAAAATGGAAGATATTCCAAGTATAAATATACAAATAACTTTGTGGGATAACATAGAATCATAGAATGGTAAGGTTGGAAGGGACCTCAAGGATCATCTAGTTCCAACCCCCTGCCATAGGCAGGGACACCTCCCACTAGCACAGCTCACTCAAGGCCTCATCCAATCTGGCCTTGAACACATCCAGGGAGGGAGCATCCACAACCTCCCTGGGCAACCTGTTCCAGTGCCTCACCACCCTCACTGTAAAGAACTTCCTTCTAACATCCAGTCTAAATCTCCCCTCTGCCAGTTTAAGCCCATTGCCCCTTGTCCTGTCATTGCAGGTCCTTGTAAATAGTCCCTCCCCAGCCTTCCTGTAGGCCCCCTTCAGATACTGGAAGGCTACTATCAGGTCCCCTCGAAGCCTTCTCTTCTCCAGGCTGAAGAGCCCCAACTCTCTCAGCCTGTCCTCATAGGAGAGCTGCTCCAGCCCTCTGATCATCTTTGTGGCCCTCCTCTGGACCCGCTCCAACACTTCCATGTCCTATCTCATCCAATTTCTTAGAAATAAAACATACCTAAATTAATAAAACATCCAATAAAATAAAAAACAATAAAATCCAATAAAACAATAAAATCCAATAAAATAAAAACATCCAATCTCTTAGAAATAAAACATACCTAAATTAATTGCTAATTAATCAAAGACCACATAGGGCTTTGATGGTCAGTGCAGACAGTGTATGGGGTAGAAGTTCACAGCCTTGAGCTGAGCAGACCAACATGTGGCATGAACACAGACATTGTTAGCCAACACACACAGCACAGTGTGCAGCTGGCAACCTCTCTGTGTGTTCACATGTGCAATGTAGACAGGTTTTCAGGAAACAAGAAGACAATTATGATTCTTTTGCTCATTCTGGTGAGTAACTACTCACACCAGCAGCCCAATCATGTCAAAGAACCCTCATTGAAGTCTGCCTGAGGGTTAATTCCTCACCAATTTAAATAAGAATCTCTCAGCCCAGCCCATTCAGGTTAGTGATCCTCAGCATCCTTAACTTCTCTGCTTCTGTTTCAAAGCAGTCTCTATACAGACGACAGAGAAAGCCAAGTGAGAGAAACTCAACTTCTGCATTACAAAATGAAAAAAACCTCAAACAATCTCTTCCTAAATTTTGTATTCTACTGTCTTCTTTCATAGCCCTTTCTGAGAGATGTGAAGGAAAAATCACAAGCTATCAACATGCTGCTAAAACTATAAACTATGTAATTCCAGGCTTTACCAGTGCTCCCAACATCGTGGGGTTTAGGATTTTTTTGTTTGGCTTGGTTTGGTTTTGTTGGGGGGGGGGGGTTTTGTGTTTTTTAAA
>VWZE01009124.1:513547-524622 GCA_013396675.1 Eubucco bourcierii | reverse complement strand
AAGCCTCAACTCTCTCAGACTGTCCTTACAGCAGGGCTGCTGCAGCCCTCTGAGCATCTTTGTGGCCCCCTCTGGACCCACTCCAACAGTTCAATGTCCTTCCTGTGATGGGACCTCCAGAGCATGCATACATATATATATATACACACACACACACCCCAGAGATTAGGACATTTTCTATTTAATTAGCTTTAAGAATTTTCTATTTAAATAGCTTTAAGAAAGGAATAAAATGGGAACATACACACATACATATGTATATGCACACACAGACACATCAAAGATTAGGACTTATTTTCTAAAGGTGTGGTCCCAAAGCTGTCTGGTGTTTTTCTGTTTCTTTATCAGAATCTTTTTACAAATGTGTAGTACTCTTCAATATCAAGATGTCTAGATGCAGCTGAGGACTCATCTTCTTCTCCACATCTCCACTTCTGGTGGAGGAAATGGTTTGGAGGAGTGCTGGGCAGGTGTCACTGCTATGGAGCAGAGGCAGCATCAGCAGGCAGAGCTCGTCTTTCCCCCCCCACCATTCCCCAAGCCAGGGCAGTACTTTCTCTGGTCCATTAACTTGGGTGTCTCTGTGCTGTTTCCTATTTTCAACAGCTGATTTATTTCCCCCTCTCATTATTTCCCTTTTTTCTGTCCCTGGTTCTTATTAGCCTGAATGTTTTTAGTATCTTGGGCACTTCCCTTCCTTTTAGCCCTAGGTGGCACTGGTTCTTCACTGACTTCACTGAGACTAAAGAAGTGCTCCCAAGAGCTAATTTGGATGCTATGCTATAGCACATATCCAAACAAACACAATTTAGCCATGGGAAACAATCCTGGGATTTATACCTAAAAACTGGCATTCATCCATCTGCATGTCAGAGTGTGGGAGATGGGCACTTTTTAACAAGTAGTGCTTGAACAGTTGAACAAAGCCTGATCAAATCATAGAAGTTTAATTAAAATCTAGATTAAAACTAATTTTTTTTTTATTCCCAAATGTAAATTCTCACTTCAGACAAGGCAAGAGATTCTCAACCAAAGCTCTCAAGTCCTTAAAGCAAAATGGGTGTTTTCTGTAAAGAAAGTGTGTCCTTTTTTTCCTCACTTTTTTAAAATGTATATATTAATTTAAAAAAATCTGTATGTCAGTAATGTGGACAGAGGCCTCAAGTGCACCCTCAGCAAGCCTGCAGATGGCACCAAGCTGTGTGGCACAGTCGACTTCTTAGAGGGTAGGGATCCATCCAGAGGGACCTGGACAGGCTGCAGAGGTATGCCCAGGCCAACCTCATGACATTCAACAAGGCCAAGTGTAAGGTCCTGCACCTGGGTCAGTGCAATCGAAGCACAACTCCAGGCTGGGTGGGGAATGGCTGAGAGCAGCCCTGAGGAACAGGCCCTGGGGATCTGGGCTGATGAAAAGCTCAACTTGAACCTGCAGTGTGAGTGCAGCCCAGACAGCAACTGTGTGCTGGGCTGCAGCAAGAGCAGTGTGGGCAGCAGGGTAAGGGAGGGGATTCTGCCCCTTTGCTCTGCTCTCCTCAGACCCCATCTGAAGTCCTGTGTACAGTTCTGAACCCCCCAGCACAGGAAGGACATGGAACTGTTGGAGACAGTCCAGAGGAGAATCACAAAGATGCTCAGAGGGCTGCAGCAGCTCTGCTATAAGGACAGGCTGAGAGGGCTGGGGCTCTGCAGCCTGGAGAGGAGAAGGCTTCCAGGAGACCTTGGAGTGGCCTTCCGGTATCTGAAGGGGGTCTACAGGAAGGCTGGGGAGGGACTATTGACAAGGTCTTGTAATGCCAGGACAAGGGGCAATGGGTTTGAACTGGCAGAGGGGAGATTTAGACTGGATGTTAGGAGGATGTTGTTTGCAGTGCGGGTGGTGAGACACTGGCACAGGTTGCCCAGGGAGGTTGTGGCTGCTTCCTCCCTGGAGGTGTTCAAGGCCAGGTTGGATGAGGCCTTGAGCGACCTGTGCTAGTGGGAGGTGTCCCTGCCTATGGTGGGGGTTGGGTCTGCATGACCTTTGAGTTTGCTTCCAACCTAAACCACTCTATGATTCTCTAATAAGGAGCAAGGAATGCAACCATTTAAGTGTCTGGTAGAGAACTCTCTGGAGGTCTAAGTAGTAGAATGGGCTTGGATACAGTTAGTGCAATTTTGATATATGAATAGTCAACAATTTAACATCCTTATAAGCTATTACAGGCTACCATGGCACCCTTGAATATATACTGGAGTTTATGTCCCTTATTGGATGCAAGTATTACAACATCTCTATGTGGCACCAGAGTCACAGGGAGAAATCTGGGCTGCAGTACCTGGCCCTTGGTGAGCAAGCACTCCTCAGCTCTAGCTCTGAGCTTCATTTCATACTTGCCTACCAAGGCTAAGCCAAATCAGTAGAATCAGTGGAGCTGTTGGTGGATTATTGTCATTTGCTGCTGATACTATGGCAGCAGTGGGATGCTGACCAGTCTGGATTGCTGAGGTCAACATGTACCCTACAGCAGATACAAAGCTGCACAAGAGAATTTACAGTCCAAAGGAAACAAGCACTGCCAGCTTTGCTCTCCTGAAAGCTTTGATCTCCTGAAAGCCTGAGTGCGACCTTGCTCTCCTTCATGCCTCAGATGAGAGATGTGTCTTCTGAGGTCTACATTTTGCTTCTTTGTGAAATTCACCTTAATACCATGTCTGAAAAAATTGCACCTGGGCTTTTCTGCCTCACTCACTGAGTCTGTGTTACAAAACAGATCTTCAGCATAACAAGGCTAATTTCTGGTTGGCATAGTGACATAGCAGCAAGATGCTATATAAAACTTCCATGTGCTTCATAGTTGGTAGTTACAGAAGCTATTGTCTTCGTACCTGATGGGCCTTACAGTTTGGCATTTGTTCTCTGTGATGAGCTCAAGCTAGCCAAGTGTCAGCAAGAGCTGATTGATAGATCCTTTTTGATGTCTGGTGCTGCAGCATTGTCGTGGTAGGCTTAAATAGGCCAAAGGTGGGCTTGTACATGTCCTGGCTTGCCCAGGCCTGCTTCCCTGCTCCCCCTCTCTCTGTGCTGAGGGTGGTGGCCGCAGGAAAGGGGACAAAAGCCTCAGCTTCACCTCATATGGGCAAATTGCCATCCTGATTGGCTAATCTATGTCCAAAGGCCCATCAGTCTCGGGCTGAAATGGATATAAGGGATGGGCAGGTAGCACATTGGGCTTGGTGCTATTGTGCTCTGTGCTATTGTATCCCTGCCTGCTTATTACCTCATCGATCCTGAGCTGGGTGGGACCCCAGCGAGCAGGATCAGGCTCTGATGCCTCCACACATTCTGCCTGCACAGCCAGCGTGACACCGTGCCCAGACTGCACATCACAGACATCTGCCTGCACATGAGAGCCTGCTGCCAAGGGAGCCAGGACCAGCTCACAGATGTCTACCTCCTATATCTGAAGCACCCAGGAGCCTGAGGAAACTCCAAAGCCTCTAACAGCTTCCAGCCCGGCAGCAGCCCTGCCATGTGCTTTGGGTATTGTCCCAGGATATTTTTGTGAATAAATACTTCAGGTCTCTTGTACTCATTAATTGCCTTCTGCCATAAGCAGAAAGGAGCTTCCTGCATCCATCCAGAGGCTAAAGCAGGATAACTAACTGCAAGCAGTGTGAGTGACTGCACAAACCTTCTCTGCCAGTAAAAACATTTGCTTATGCTATTGCCTTTAAAGTGTTTACCTTTTCCCTGTATGTGCAAATTTCCAAACTGTGCATTTTCAAACCTTGTAAATAAGGTTTCTGGTGAGATTTGATGTTAATAAACAGTTTTCATAGTTATTAACAATCTCTGCCTGGATATCAAAATTCATATCATTATTAATTTTGAAACCGTTGTCCCTACAAGCATGTGATGGGAACATTGGACTTCTTACAAAACATTTAAAGGAACTGCAGATGCCTGAGAAATGTATGCTCTGTGTAATTACAAAGTGCTAGAAATTAAATTATAGACCTGTTTAATAAGGGGTAAACTTTTAATTTTCTTCCCTCTGCTTTTAAATATTGATTACCAGTGCTGTTTAACATCTTTGTCAGTGACATGGACAGAGGAATCAGTGCAGTCTCATCAGGTTTGCAGATGACACCAAGCTGTGTGGCACAGTCGACTTGGTAGAGGGCAGGGATCCATCCAGAGGGACCTGGATTGGTTGGAGAGGTGAGCCCAGGCCAACCTCATGAAATTCATCAAGGCCAAGTGTAAGGTCCTGCACCTGGGTAGGCACAAGCCCAAGCACAACTCCAGGCTGGGTGGGAAATGGCTGAGAGCAGCCCTGAGGAAAAGGACCTTGGAGTCTGGAGTGATGAAAAGCTCAACATGAGCCTGCAGTGTCCACATGCAGCCCAGACAGCAACCGAGTCCTAGACTGCATCAAGAGAAGCGTGGCCAGCAGGGCAAGGGAGGGGATTCTGCCCCTTTACTCTGCTCTCGTNGTTAGGAGGAAGTTTTTTACAGTGAGGGTGGTGAGACACTGGCACAGGTTGCCCAGGGAGGTTGTGGTTGCTCCCTCCCTGGAGGTGTTCAAGGCCAGGTTGGACGAGGCCTTGAGTGACCTGTACTAGTGGGAGGTGTCCCTGCCTATGGCAGGGGGTTGGAACTGGATGACCCTTGAGGTCCCTTCCAACCTTACCATTCTATGATTAATCTAAGGTAATTTCTTACTTCGTTACATAACAACTATATCAGTATTCCAAAGTGAGGATTTTTCTAGAACTTTGCTGTTTGTTTTACAGGAGAATAAATTTTCAGGAACTGTTTCGATGCACTCTTTACCTTCAGCAATAAATATATGGAGTGATTTAAAAGTTAAAAAAACCAAAAGATTTCCCATGCTTCAGAAAATCACTTGGGTCATCACTAAAAATCAACACAAAGCATAAAAAAAGCTTTCAGTTGAGAACAGAATAGCTGAGAGAACATAAAGCTTCTTACATAACAATCATATTTTAAACAAAGTAAGTTTAAACTTTCAAGATCACCTTGGTCCTACAAAAAAACCCAAAAAAACCACCTCATTCAGGATATAATACCCTTTAAAATTAATATTTGAAGAAAAAAAAAAAAGCAAACAGGACTTTAAAATCACAAGTGCAAACCTTGGCAATGTTTATCTGGAAGCAGGTACTTCACTTTGACCAGAGTAAGGATTGCTCTTTTCAGCATCAATCTGACAAGACATCACTGAGACTAAAGAAGTGCTCCCAAGAGCTAATTTGGATGCTATGTTATAGCACATGCCCAAATAAACACAATTTAAGGATTGCTCTTTCCAGCATCAAGCTAAGATCAGGGGAATAAAATTAAGTCTTCTAAGGAATGGGAAGCAACAGACCAGAAGCAGCCTAGGAAAGTGATGAGCACAGGCAAAAAAGCTAAGAGAAAATCCAATATGAGGGCACTTGGATTTATCTTTTCATGTTTGTTTTGTACCTTTGAGTAAACAATGCTTTGTCCCAAAATCCAAGAGCAGATGGGGTCCTCCTTCCAGGCTCATCAGTTACCTGTCCAGTAGATCTGTGCTTGCTGCTGTAGAGGTGTGCTTGCAAAAAAGTCTTGAGTGTCCTTTTCAACAAGGACCATGTTTGTTTACCACAAAACTGCAAAGATTCCCTGGGGCACAAACGAATCTTCCCCAATCTAAGCAGAGCTTAATGTGGTCCCAAGAGCTCCCTTGCTGTCACTGCAGCTGGCAGTCTGAGTGAAGAAACCTGTTCTTAACAAATCTCTGCTCATTAGGAAATGGTTTTGACAAAGTATTTGCAGCTGCCTCTGCCAAGGACTTTTTTTAAAGTAATTTTATTTCTTCTTCTTACTTGCCTGTATGAGAACAGTGATAAAAGAGGCACATAACATGTCAGACCTTATGGATTTGATTGTTTGCCAGCACATCATCACTAATGCAGTCATGACAGGCAGCAATGGGTCTGAGCAACAAGGCTGAACTCTGTGTCAGGTGCAGCAAAAAAACTCTTGTCCTGGTAGGCCTAAGCAGGCTTGTACATGTCCTGGCTTGTCCAGGGATGTTTTCCTGCTCTCCCTCCTGTCCTGGGGAGAAGCAATCACAGGAAAAAAGACAAAGAACTTGGAGCCACCGAGTCTGAGGGCCTGGCCTGCACAGACTTGATTACATCCTGTGGTAAACAAGGTTCCCACACTCAGCTTGTGCCTGCCTTGTGCAAGGCTGTGTCCAGCCCTAAAAAGGGTAAAGCAAGCCTATGGCTTCACTTCAAGCTTAGCTAACTGCCATTCTGATGGGCTGTTCTGTGTCCAAAGGCCCAGTAACCTCGGGCTGTGTAGATAAAAGGAGATAAGCAGGTGACACAGTGTGCTCTGCCCTTGTATCCATGCTCTCTGCTGCTGTATCCATGCTTGATAACTGCTTGCTAGTGCCTTATTATATCCTGAACTGCCTGGAAACTGCCTGCATCAAGTTTACCAGGAACAAGCTCTAAATGCCTCCATGCACAGCCAGCCTGACAACGTTCATAAGGGGAACTCAGCATTTTGGAAGAGTTTCTAACTGAGAAACTGAAAAGATATTTCTTTAAACCAGATGAGCAGCCTGTTCTTTGTCAGACAACAAATGCCAGCCAAAAAAAAGATCAAAGGCACCAAAGGGAACTTTCAGAGGATAGCAATAACAGAGGATAGCCTGGAAGTAGAGTTCTATTTGTGGAATCTGGTAAGAGACTGGGCTTTGCTCTTCAGAGCACATACAAAAGCACACTAAGAAGTGTTACCAGTCAGTAACACTTCTGCTGCTGTCCTCCTTTGGTCACACTTGGGGATGTACCCTGTGAGAGGTTCTCTACCAGTGTCAGCTCTTCTGTTTCCCAGGAGTTTCTACCAGGCCATAAGAATTACTGTCTCACCAACAGCCTTTTTTTTCCCTATTGCTTTGCCATTTCTGTACACATGAAGACCTTCATACCAATGCAGTGGTGAAGAGAAGACAGGAGAACATATTCTGATGTCGTCACTTGCTGTGCAGAATATGTAAAGTGTCACTAGGATAACAATTAAAATAGTAAGTCACTGTCACTGGGATTTTCATCAGCACCTTCGATGGGCAGAGTTTTCTCTCCCACCAATCTCTAGCTACACAAAGTTGTCCCAAAACAGGGGGCAGAGAACCTCTGAAAGATAGATGAAGAAAAACGATGTCCCTCAAAAGGTGCAAAACCAGAAGTGATAGCCTGGAAGGTTCCTCTAGTTCTACATAGCATTTTGCCTGAAACTCCTCTTCCTGATGCAGTAAGACAGGACCATCTTTGGTCATGGACCACAGGCAGAACTTTGCTGAGACCAGAGCTCAAAGGCAAACATAGGGGAGTGACAGAAATTCCTTCTTCCTTTTCAGACCTTCTCAACTGAGAAAATACCAACAGCCTCGATCCCAGACTGGATTACTGGAGCCTAACCACTTCAGCAAATTGACAAGACAGCCAACAGAATTCCCACCAGGTTCAGATTGAGTCAAATGCTTTAATTACCTTGTAGTGTTTAAATTAATGCCAATTTGTATAAGTTAGATTGACTGACACTTCACGGTAATTAGGAAGCCATCACACTGCTGGGTGTAGCTGAGAGGCAGAAAGCTAACTTAAGCTTTCAGTCAGCAAGTGAAGAGGGAGACTTGGTCCTGTGCTAAATCTGGCATAGAAATAATTGGTCTGAGGATTCTCAAGCTGACCTCCAGGTGAGCCACACCTTCATGGGCCAGATCATAGAATCACAGAACGGTAAGCTTGGAAGGGACCTCCAGGATCATCTAGTTCCAACCCCCTGCCATAGGCAGGGACACCTCCCACTAGTACAAATTACTCAAGGCCTCATCCAGATCCTTGTTTGGTTCCTTAGTAGTGGCAGTTTCAGGCAACAAAGCTGACTATTGACAGTAAAATAATGCAAATAAAATATGTATGTAATAATAATAATAATAAAAAAAAAACACCAAAAACTATATGCAGAGATTCCTGCCAGCACTGCAGCCACCCTTCTGCTAACAAGCCCCATCACCTTTCTGCCTTCTCCCTTCTGCAGCAGTGCACCTCGTCTCAAACTCTAGGCAGGTTGCTATGGAAACCATCAGCATGGCTGCAGAAATGAGGACAAATTATGGATTTCCTCCACATATATATAATTTACTTTAATATTAAAAAAAAAAATGAGGGGGGGGGAGAAATTGCACAAACCAGCAGGTCCTGTTGCTGAGACCCTCTGCAGAAGGGATCTCATGGTGGAGTCACCATCGCTGGGGGTGTTCAAGAAACATGTGGCATAGCCCTTTGAGACATGGTTTCATGGCCATGGTGGTTGTCAGTTGCTGATTGGACCTGATGATCTGAGAGGTCTTTTCCAACAGAAACAATGCTATGATTCTACCATTCTTCAAGCCAAGCTCTGCCATTCTTCAGCTGTGAAGGTGCAAGATGCCCATCAACAGCTTTCATCTCTTTCTGGTTTCCTGACCTTGTGCAGTCTGCCAATAGAAGAGTCACTTTAGTTTTGCATCTTGTTCTGACAATTTGGCTTTGCCCTTGGAATTTATTCCAGTTTGGAAGGGAGTTTCAACTCTGGTAGCTCCATAAGAAAACACTGAACATAAATGCCTCTGCCTCAAAATACAGATGTCTGAAAAGAAGGTGTTAATGCAGCAAAAAGAATCAAGAGATGAAAAAGAACAGCATACGACGTGGGCTTCTCTATAGCAAGGTTGCTGGTTAGCTCCAGCCTTTACATTTTCTTCCATCCTTTTGGGAGATAAAAATATGCCTATATTGTTTGCTAAATGTGGGAGAAAAGGTGAAAATAGCACTCTGGGTATAGAGAAAGCAAGCTGTAGATGAAGAGAAAGAGGAGGTAGGGGACTACTGATTGTTCCTGAGGGTTATTTTACTTGTTTAAAATACACTTAACACATGCTGAGCAACCACTTCCACAGAAATCCTCTCATGATTCAAAGCCTTCTAATAGCTGTGTATAGAAAGATGGAGGAAACTGGGAGATTCAAACCATGTTACTCTGCAGTTCTTCATGTTGCATTAAATGAGTCCTACCTAGGGAAGCTGGGATGGCAGGCTCACAGGATGTTAGGGGCTGGAAAGAACCCAAAGAGATCATCCAGTCCAATCCCCCTGCCAGAGCAGGACCAGACAATCCAGCTCAGGGCACACAGGAACACATGCAGACAGGTCTGGAAAGGCTCCACAGAAGGAGACACCACAACCTCTTGGGCAGCCTCTGCCAGTTCTCTGGGAACCTTCTGGTCAAGAAGTTCCCCCTTGTGTTGAGCTGGAACCTCCTGTGCTGCAGCTTCCATCCATTGCTCCTTGTCCTATCCCAGGCAGCAGTGAGCAGAGCCTGCTCTCCCCGACCCCCGACCCCAAGCCCTCAGATAGTTATAAATATTGATTAAATCCCCTCTCAGCCTTCTCTTCTGCAGACTAAGCAGCCCCAGGTCCCTCAGCCTCTCCTCACCAGGCAGTGCTCCACTCCCCTAATCATCCTCATAACCCTCCACTGGATCCAGCAGATCCCTGTCCCTCTTAAACTGGGGAGCCCAGGACTGAAGACAGTACTCAAGATGAGGTCTCACCAGGGCAGAGGAGAGGGGGAGAAGAAACTCCCTTGATCTCCTGGACACACTCTGCATAATGCACCCCAGGATCCCATTGGCCCTCTTGGCCACCAGGGCACATTGCTGCCCCATGGATGTTCTCTGTCAGCAATCCCAGGTCCTTCTCCACAGGGCTGCTCTCCAGCCAGTACTGGTGGAGTTTATTATTCCTCTTCAGATGCAGGACTCTGCAGTTGTCCTTGTTGACCCTCATTTGGTTCAGAACCTTTATCTTCTTTTTCTTCCAAACTGACCTCCCAAACAGCTAATTTAGCTTCATCTTAATGCTCTGTATCATGTCATTCTTTATACCAGTCTATCTGCTCTGCTCCAATGGAAAGAAAAAAAAGGGGAGGGAGGGAGGGAGGGGAGAAAAAAGGAAAAAAAAAAGAAAGGAAATACAAGATAAATTGTATTACATGACACAACTTTCACAGACAGAAAAAGTTTAGAACTGGAAAAAAAGAAAAAAAAAACCCAAACCAAACCCAAAAGCAACAAACCCTTCTCTTCCTGGACCCCACTCCACTAAACACTTCTGCAGTCATAAGCACATGAGTAAGTTAAGTGAGCTCTTGGATTCAAACCAACAGATAAGTGTTAGATATGTGCCTGGCCCAGCCAATGCACACAATCTGTTGCTAAATGTGACATTTACATATAGATCTACATTTTTGCATTTTGGGAGATCAGAAAAGCTGTTTCTAAAGCAGAACATAAGGCTAAATTTGTGATTAAAAATGGCCCTGAAAGCTTCTCCAGTGCTATTGTGAAGCACTGTATAATTTTGTTTGTTTGCAAAGGGCTTGGGGGGAAAAAAAACCAACAACAACAAAAAAAAGCTCTTGATGAAATTTGCATTGAACTCATACTCAAGTAAATATGACATGTAGACAAGTTCTGAAGGGTAAACAAGCTCTACCCATAATCAAAACTGCAAGATCAATAGCATCGTGGCCAGCAGGGCAAGGGAGGGGATTCTGCCCCTTTACTCTGCTCTTGTCAGACCCCACCTGGAGTACTGTGTGCAGTTATGGAGCCCCCAGCACAGGAAGGACATGGAAGTGTTGGAGTGGGTCCAGAGGAGGCCACGAGGATGATCAGAGGGCNGGGAGGTTGTGGCTGCTCCCTACCTGGAGGTGTTCAAGGCCAGATTGGAGGAGACCTTGAGTGAGCTGTGCTAGTGGGAGGTGTCCCTGCCTATGGCAGGGGGTTGGAACTGCCTGATCCTTGAAGTCCCTTCCAACCTTACCATTCTATGATTCTAAGATAGCTAAACTCTGTGGAATGTTTTCAGTATTACCCATCTCAGTGGCACTGAAAGACAGCTGTGAGTTCAAATTACAGTTTAATTGTCATTAATGCATTTTCCCAAAAGCCATAGAAGGAGAAAAGCATCTTGTCTTTTTT
>VWZE01009124.1:493240-513513 GCA_013396675.1 Eubucco bourcierii | reverse complement strand
TTTTTTTTTTTTTCTTCCCTCCACACTGAAAAGCAAAGGGAGGGGAAAAAAAATAAAAAAGAGGTTTGACTCTCCAAGTAATTGTTTCAGTTTGACAGGAAAATTGAACTAACTGTGTAGAAGGATGAGTGAGTTTAATGTTTCCAGACTCGGGTTTTTGCAGGTTTAGCTGTCAGATAAAAAAATCAAGTTCAGCTTTATGTGGCTTAGTTAATATGTCCATAATTTCATAAGTATGGTTTATCAAAGCCAGGCAAAGCTAGAGAGAAACAGAGATACCTCAACATCACCACAGCATGTAAAGAAGTGGAACCAAATCTGTGTCCTTCTTATAGACCAATAACCTGATCCTGTGATAAATTTTCCTCGGTGACTTAATCCACCACTCTCTTGGAAGTTTCAAGAGGAGCCCTGAAAGCTTCTGCTCTGGAGATTAAATGCCCTATTGAAATCAGCCTAACTCCTTGCAGAATAAAATTAGCATCAATCTCCATGAGGATACCATAACCTCTCCATTCAAAATTCAGCTCTACTTCATCTCTTAGACAGAGAGCTGGTAGTGAGGGAAGTAAGCACTCTGAGTTTATAATGAGTAGTTCTGCACACGCAGGATTTGCTGGGCCAGTGCTGATAGACTGATAGATTCCCATCTATATACCAGCTCCTCGGTGCTTGTCTCATTTCATTTTCTCACTTCACTTTTTGAATCCTGCTTCAGTGCAAAACTGCCTCAGAAACTCACCTTTCTGTCCAATCTCTTACATATTCTGGCTTGTGACTACAGCATCTGTTGGGACTGTTGGCCAATGTTAAGACACACATTTTCCTTTCATTTCTGCCCTAACTTGATCCAGCATTGTATTTTGGCAGAAAAGATATTCCCATTCCTTGGGCAAGAATTTGTCTTCTTTTCCAGTGCCTAGAAGCTCCTGCTGCCTGTGAAATCACTGCTCCAAGGCAACAGCTGCCTATGTCATGCGACAGCAGGGACTCAGGGAGGTGGCACTGGTGGCTGAAGGAAAGTGCAGTGACAATTTTACCCTTCTGTGCTCTCTCCTCTCTGCTGCATGTTGTTTCCCTTGAACCTTCTTGGTACTCACACATAGGCTTCTGTTGAGCTTTTCCAAGTGCTCCTCATCTTTTCCATGCTGGGGGTGTGCCATAGCTTGAAGCGTTGGGACAGGGCACAGCACACTGCGCTGTATTCACATGGAGAATCTGGAAGGCACTGAGCTAAATTCACATCTCGGCTTGGGGGGGTTGATTTGTTTGGCTCAGTCAATCTACCAGGCAGACACAGAGCTGGTTTTAAGGATTTCCACCCTCCTTCTCCAGCTGAAAATATCTCTTTCAAACTAGATTTGCAGTGTTACTGAATATATTCAACCCCTCAGGAGAGAGTTTCAATTTTTCCTCTTAATGTTCCATATAATAGGTATTTAACTGATATAAAAATACAGCTGGGGGGGGAAAAGATAAATCACTGGCAAAGTATAACCCCAATGACTAGAATTCCAGCAATTCATACTGCCTTTTATCTTTTCAGCTGCCAAAAAGAGAGCAAAAGATATCTAAAACCCAAACAGTATCAACATTATGAAAAGTTTGCTCCCCCTCCCCTTTAAGATAACTCAGATATTTATAAGTCTTTAAAAAAAGAGAAATGGCAGTGTCAGTCCAGTCAGAAAATGTGTCACATTACTTAGTTTCTGTTCAGATGGTACATTTCACCCACTTACATTTAGCTCATTTTCAGCAATAAAACACCACCAAGTTTTACATGTTTGTAAGGTTCCACTCAGAAATTGCTTGGCTGGGGAAATAATTTTTATTATCAGATAAATCAACCTGCTAACAATTAAAATGAATTCCCATTTTCTGTCCATTTTCTACATAAAGTCATTATTAAGGTCAATCAGAAATGGTAACTCAGCTGAAATTGTTGCAGTTAGAAGTCACAGTTCATTGCAGACTGAATTCAGGTTTTGGCCATGTTGATCTTGACTAATCCCACTGCCTTCTCCCTGGGTTGATGAAATGCTCATCTCTTGTGCTGTTGCCTTTTCCATGTCATCTCTACTTTGTAGATTTTCCCAGTCCAATGGGTTTAGAAGACATACAAATAACAATTACTTTAACCTTTTAAACCAAGAGCAGCTCTCTAACAAACTCCCATCTCAGATGAAGATGCTGCTCTTACCTGACTGCAAAGGAAAGGGCACCTGGGGCTAGTGGCAAGTTGTGGTCACCGCCACTGGAGTCTATTAGTAAAACTGCTGGAGTCATCTCTTGTTATTAGTGAATAAGACAGCACTGCAAAACTGAGGCCTTGGGTTCATTTTTCTCTTTTAAACTGCATGACAGAGCCAGGCAGCTCTGTGCTGGGATGGGACTTTCTGTTCTTTGGCTTCTGCCATCGTTATTATTCCCTGGCATAAATGCAGCCTGGATAGATTGCTGCCCTGTCTTCTCACTGCACTACTTCCATTTCTCATCTGGTGCCTGCTCACAGGGAGGGTAAGGGAGAGGCAAGGAAAAGGCTTGGGTCTCTTGAAAAGGTTTATACATTCTGCTAAAAAGAGCAGTTTCTAATTGGGAGTAGCTGACTCAACCATCCCTGCTGGTCTTTCTAAGTCCCTCACTGTAAAGAGAGGCACATAACTGTAATATAAAGTGTGCTAAAAATGCCTTACTCCTTCCACACAGGCTGCAAACAGGCCCTGCAGACTCAGTTCTGCTGCCGGGGTTATGTTGCCAAGGGGAAAAGCCAGAGCAGCACATGAGGTTTCTTGCTGGCAGGCAGGATGCTGGCAGCTTCTGACAACAGCCAGCAGCGTGGTCACTATGGGAAGTGAGGATGCTCCACAAAGCAGGTGTTTACTGATAGTGCAGTGCTCAGGTACTGCATCAGCCAGATGTGCTGATCCCAGCAGCACACACAGGTTGTGTGCATCATTATGTTAGATGTTTAGTTTTTTTAGTTTGAGACTGGCTCAACAGATACGATTGCAAAGCCCAAAGGCAGGGCATTACCTTATCTGCCCTCAGAAAATACCATCTCACATACACTGTGCAAGTTGCTCATGTTAATGTTAAACACAAAAAACCATCTCATTCTCACTTCAGAGGGTGGAGTTTCTCTTAATACCTACCTGACACAATTCCGTTTCACATCCTGCCCTTTCCTGTAAGCCCTATTTTGCCCTGATTTTAAACCAGTTCCTCAGGAGAGCTTAGAGAAAGAAAGAGAGTACAACCTTTAGAAATCATATCCAGGACTGCTGAGTTTTGCACAGGCATAGCAATCACTTGAAGCTAATAGAAGCAATACTGTTATTTCCACAGTTGGGATAATGTTCCATAGACCCTAGAAGTCCCTATTTGCAACCTCTTTCTAAACAGTTATTTTAATAATAGCTGGTTCTTTTCCTGAGCACCAGCTTGTTTTCACAAGAAAGAAAGAAAAAAAAAAAACAAAACCAAAAAACCCAAAAACTAGAAAATTTGACCACTCTGTTACCAAAACTGAAAAAAATGTGCTTCAAAAAAGAAAACATGAACATTATACACACATCTCCTACTGAACTTCAGTGAGAATTAGGTCCATAATGCCTCCCATAGATGCAGGAGGTAGCTGTTGCTGTCTAACTGATCCTAACAAACACCACTTCTATGAACTTCTAACAAACCAAAGAATCATAGAATGGTAAGGTTGGAAGGGACCTCAAGGATCATCTAGTTCCAACCCCCTGCCATAGGCAGGGACACCTCCCACTAGCACAGGGCACTCAAGACCTCATCCAACCTGGCCCTGAAAACCTCCAGGGAGGGAGCAGCCACAACCTTCCTGGGCAACCTGTGCCAGTGTCTCACCACCCTCACTGCAAACAACTTCCCCTAACATCCAGTCTAAATCTCCCCTCTGCCAGTTCAAACCCATTGCTCCTTGTCCTGTCACTGCAAGACCTTGTCAATAGTCCCTCCCCAGCCTTCCTGTAGGCCCCCTTCAGATACTGGAAGGTAGTTGTAAACTGGTTGACAGTGAGAGATAGGGCAGAGAGTTAAGGGGAAACCAAAATATTTTACTTTGCCAAAGGTCAAGGCACAATTGCTGTTTTGATCTCAGTACATTTGTGCTACCTCAGAGTCTAAACAGAACAGGTCTTTCCTAATTTCTGGATGAATGGAGATCAAATTAGAGAAAACAAAATCATATTACCAGTACAGCAAACAACAACAGGCCCTTCTCACTTTACTAACACCACTAATCTAAAGGAAAGCAAGCAAAATGACATCACAGGCCATACCCTACTCTGCCATTTTCTCCATCACATACAGAAGCCATTTGCTCCCACTGAGCCCAGATCTACTCCGAGTGACTTTTGGTTAGTCACCTTCCAGTCAGCCTGCAACAACTTACACTGTGCTGTACGATCATCACAAATTCTTTTTCTTACCAGATCTGGTTTCTCCAAGTGACAAAATCCTGCAGCTTCCGTCCTCCTCAGTTACTCACCAGACATTCAGCTGCCTTTGGAGGCAGCCCTAAACCTGCAAAGTTGGACAGTCGGGACTTTTGTGAAAAATCATCAGAAGTTCAGTCTTTCATTTCTGGTCTGTGGCATGCTGAACATCTACACCCTACCCATCAGGACCCAGCTTACTGGAGGTGATGAGAGTCACTTCTGTAAAATTGGTCCCTTCTCTTTTGCTCTGCAAGAGACTTTTTATTTATTTACATCAAGTGATATTATCACAGCTTATTGTGCCTCCAGTAATTCAGTCACTTGAGGAGGGTACACAAAATCTGTCTCTCATGCAATGTGATCAATCCTGTCTGTCATGCCTGCCACACTTCTTTAATTGCAGCCAACAGCATTTGGGTTGGCCTGAATAGCTCCAAGTAAAAGGAGATAAATGACAGTGGTAAACCTTGTGGGATCAATACTGAGCTGCAAAGCTGCCTCTGGGCTTCTACCACCCCTTAGCCCCTTCTCCTCTTTCCAGATCTGATCCTGATCATCTGCTCCTCACACCTACTGTGAGAGAGGGGAAAAGCCAGCTGTGGCTGCCTTCAGCATCTCAAGGATACTCAAGCATGAACATTGTCTTTTGTTCACAATGGTATTAAACTGTGAGGCAGATGACAGCAATAAAAACATGACCATAGAACAAGTTTTGTCTCTTTATGAAAATTCAAGAGGCACACTTGAAAGCTTTTGTTGCCCAAAGGAGTCAGCATGTGTTCCTGAGAACCTGCCACATCCATTCCCAATAGTTGATGCAGAACATGTTGGTATTGGGGCCCACCCAATTCAGTGTTCATAGAGCAGCCACTGCCTCTGCAGCTCTCCCACCAAACTGTTTGGAAGAAAAGGATCTTGGAATCTATTGGACTGCATGGGACATGGAGGGACAGGAAATTACTGTGAGATCCCAACATGGTGGGGTGCGAAGATGATGAAGGGACTGGAGCATCTCTCTTACAAGGAGAGTCTGGAAGACCTGGGCTGTTTATCCTGGAAAAGAGCATACTGAGAAGGAATCTTCTCAGTGTTGCTCAATACCTAAAGAGTAGAGATTAGGAGAATGGGGCTGGGCTCTTTTGGGTGCTAGACAGTGACAGAACAAGAGGCAATGGTACTTTGAGGGTGACAGAACACTGCAACATGCTGCCCAGAGAGGTTGCGTAGTCTCCTTCTCTGAAGAGATTCCAAACCAGCCTGAACATTATAATCATGGGCAACCTGATCTAGATGACCCTGCTTTAACAGGAGAGATGGATTACATGATCTCCAGAGGTCCCTTCCAACACCTACCATGCTGGGATTCCGTGATTCTATGACAGCAGCCATATAAAGTTCTGTTCTCCATCATTTCCAGCTGGCAACTTAGAGGATCTCCATCGAAGTTCAGAGCTTTCTGTTGTAAATAAAGCACCAGATGCTATATAGTTCTGAGGGATGGTGTTTCACCTGGGGGAATTCAGCCCCACACTGCTGNTTTTCTTCCTTTGCTTTGTTTCCAGCATCACATCCTGCAAACCACTGAGTCCCCAAAATTAAGTATTTGAGGTCTAATCTATTAGCATGAGGCAAACAATTGTGTCTGGTTTTACAAGCTGACCACAGCAATGTACTGAATTTTCCTTGCATATGCTACAGACTATTCGAAATAAGAGCTTTCTCTTCTCTTTTTCTTTTCTATTTACAGCCCATTTTCCCCTTATCCCAGAATCCAGTCAGGGATTCAAGAGGTTTATGGTTACAGTTTAATGTAATTTTGCCTGTTCTTTAGTGTACTTCCTGCCTGCCTGGAACCTTCCTCATTACTATCACATCTATTCTTATTTGAAGCCATTTTCCAAACAAAACACAGGAGGCCAGGTTCTGAATGCAGCTGACATGATTTCTGCCAGATCTGGACTCACTCCTTTGTGACTGCATTAGGAGAAGAACATTGCTCTTTTCATTGGCATCTTACGTTGCTCATTTCAGTCCTCCTTTATTCTTAGACTGTAATTTTTTATCTTACCATCTTTTCCTCTCCATTAGCTGCTAATCATCCTATCTTACACAAAGCCCAGATGGTCTTAAACACCATAATTAGAACTAGTCACTGAGAACCTTGGAGAGCTGAAACATTTTCCTTTCTCTTTTCTTTTCTCCTTTTTTTTAAAGCAAAACCTCCATATCTAAAGAAACCTGCACTCAGTGGTCACATACCTCTTCTACAAAGCACCTTCCCTATTTACCAATGCTTTGCACTGCCCTGCTCTAGTTAAAAACCATTTTCCTTTCAACTTTCAGTATCAAACCACTGTCACACTGGGAGATCCCGCAGAAGGCAGAGAAACTGCACAGAGAAATGGGACTGCATCCTTTCTTAGGACCAACATATTCATCCATCAACTGCTCTTGTATGTTTTATAGGTTTTTAACTCTGTTTTTTCAGCACCTCTCATTTCAGCCTGGTCACATGCCAGCCTGAGGAGAAAAAAAACCCAAAACCAAATTAAACCAAACCAAACCACACCACAATAACAAAACAAATACTTAAACAAAACCTCTATATCTAAAGAAATCTGCATTCAATGTTCACATACCTCTTCTACAAAGCACCTTCCCTATGTACCAATGCTTTGCACTACCCTGCTCTAGTTAAAAAGCATTTTTCTTCTCAATTTCCAGTACTAAACCACTGTCACGCTGGTAGATCCAGACAAACTGCACAGAGAAATGAGATTTCATCCTTTTTTAGGACCAACATCTTCATCCACCAACTGCTCTTATAGGTTTTTAACTCTCTTTTTTCAACACCTCTCATTTCAGCCTGGCCACATGCCAACCTGAGGGAAAAAAAAAACCAAACAAATTAAACCAAACCAAACCAAACCACACCACAATAACAAAACAAATACTTAAACAAAACCTCTATATCTAAAGAAATCTGCATTCAATGTTCACATACCTCTTCTACAAAGCACCTTCCCTATGTACCAATGCTTTGCACTACCCTGCTCTAGTTAAAAAGCATTTCTCTTTTCAACTTCCACTACTAAACCACTGTCACACTGGTAGATCCAGACAAACTGCACAGAGAAATGGGATTTCATCCTTTCTTAGGACCAACATCTTCATCCACCAACTGCTCTTATAGGTTTTTAACTCTGTTTCTTCAACACCTCTCATTTCAGCCTGGCCACATACCAGCCTGAGAAAAAAACAAATCAAATCAAACCAATCCAAAACACAATGATCAGGTGTTTAAGACCCTCAACTTTTGTTCCAGCCTTGAAAAATGAACAGTGTTGAAGAGTGATGGCAAGCTTTTAACCACGGTGTTGAGCACACAGTGTACTAAATACTAGAGCAGAGGGCTTGTTTTTGTCATTTTTTTTTAAGCCCAGAATAGTGTCCATAATGGCATTGCATAACACTGACAGTACACCAATTCACTTACATGTTCTCAGGGAATGCAACTGAAACCTGAAATGTCCCTAAGCCCAGATGACAGCCAGCAGCAGCCTCTCCAGCACAGCACTTTGTCTGCAGGGCAGTTCCTAGCTGGGTTTTCACAACTGAACATAACTCCTACAAATCCCTGAGTCTGAGCTGCCCTGTCCCAAAGTTGCTCACAGAGGGAAACTAATGACTCTCACAGAGCTTTCAGCAGAAACACACTGCACTTTTTCTAGAAAGGTTCCACTTGGAATTCCAAGATATGTTTTCCTTAGAAAGAAAACAGAGAAGGTATTCCTACTTCTTACTGCAGAACCACAGCTTTCAACCAAATTCTATGTGGCAGGTAATCCTCTGATGACTTGAGCAACTGGGCAAGAAGAAATCACACCACACTTCAAACAGCTACCAGTGACACACAGGGAGCAGCTGCAGGTCTGTAATGAAACCTTGGAGTCTTAATGATAGCAAATAAAGAGTGAAGACAATGAAAAGACATGAACCTTTGTATTGAGTCACACCAGCTTCAAATTATCTGTATGTTGTGGTAAGCCTAAACAGGCCAAAACAGGCTTATCCATGTCCTGGCCTGCCCAGAGATCTTTTTCTGCTCTCCCTCCTTCTGTTTTGGGGAGAAGCAACTGCAGGAAAGAGGACAAAGAACCTGGAGCCACTGAGTCTTAGGACTGTGGCCGGCCCAGACTTGTTTTAACCCTGCACTAAACAAGATACACAGTTTGCCTTGTGCAAGGCTGTGCTCTGCCCAAATTTGGATAAAGCAAGCCTATGGCTTCACATAATACAGTTAAGCTTGGCTAACTGCCATTCTGATTGACTATTCTGTGTCCAAAGGCCCAGTAGTCTCAGGCTGTATGGATAAAAGGGGATGATTAAGAAGGGAAAGATTTAGAGTGGATGTTGGGAGGAAGTCCTTTACAGTGAAGGTGGTGAGACACTAGAACAGGTTGCCCAGGGAGGTTGTGGCTGCTCCCTGCTTGGAGGTGTTCAAGGCCAGGTTGGATGAGGCCTTGAGCGACCTGTGCTAGTGGGAGGTGTCCCTGCCCATGGCAGGGGGTTGGAACTAGATGATCCTTGAGGTCCCTTCCAACCTTACCATTCTATGATTCTATGAAATGCAGATAATCAGAGCTGCCAAACTTACTGCTGTATTTACATTTTTATACCAGAGATGAGCTTCAAAAATCAAGATGCACTTGGATAAGATGAGCACCAAGGAGTCTGATCTGAAACCCACCTACACCTATGGGAAGACTCCAATTGATTTTTAAAGAGCTTTGAAATAAAATCTTTCATGTGTTGTTCAGTCAGTTGTTAAAGCATTTCCTGAAGGAAATTGCTATTTTCCTATCAGAGAAACTTAAAATCACAGAATCACAGAACCTTGAGATCCCTTCCAACCTCTCCGAGATCATCAAGCCCAACCCCAAGGCAAATCCTACCATATAAAATCAGCTACACTTCATAAAACATTAAAAAAGACCAAACCAGGAAACAAAAATACCTTTAGAAACTTCACAAGAAGCAGGATGGGAAGATGAGAAAGAACAAACCTGTGCTTGGAAATTCATGTTTCTTTGAAGGTTTATCACAGTATCACTAGGGTTGNACCGCCCTTCAGGTAGTTGTAGACAGCAAGAAGGTCCCCCCTGAGCCTCCTCCTCTCCAGGCTAACCAATCCCAGCTCCCTCAGCCTCTCCTCATAGGGCTGTGCTCCAGGCCTCTCCCCAGCCTTGTTACCCTTCTCTGGACATGCTCAAGAACCTCACTGCCCTTCTTAAACTGAGGTGCCCAGAACTGGACACAGTACTCAAGGTGTGGCCTAAGCAGTGCAGAGTACAGGGGGAGAATGACCTCCCTGCTCCTGGTGGCCACACCATTACTGATGCAGGCCAGGATGCCATTGGGCTTCTTGGCCACCTGGGCACACTGCTTTATGATAAAAATTAAACAAGAAGGAAGTGTTTTATGACAAAACATGGTAGAAATGAAATTGATTTGAATTGAGTTAATGCAGGAATGCTGCTAAAAATTCAGTAAAAGTGTTTTTTTCACACAGAAAAAAAAAGTCCATAAACCCAGTCATAGTCATAACACAGTATGGAGAGACATGAGGAACCAACAAATCAACTGAACATCACCAGGATCTCTGAGCATTTGATCACCAAGAGACATAACAGATGGCTGAAGAGCACAGACACAGGCATTCTGGTTCTTCTGTGGAGCAAAGCCTCTTCCCAATTCTCTCAAAATACAGTTGCTTAATCTGCTGAGTTAGTTTGCCTCCTACATTTGGAGAATTCATAGCAAAGAAGGAAGGAGAGTTTGCCAGTTTCTGAGCATTTGGATGTTTTAAAGCAACAAGATTCAGAACCTGAAAGGATTTTCAGGTCTTCAGGGGGAGAAACTGAGGTACAGATGGATCAAGAGGGCTTCTTGTGCACTGAGAAACTGCCCTTGAATTCAGTCAGTGGTCAGCAGAAATTTGGTGAAAACAGGATTGCAGAGCAGAGTTAACAACTGCTGGGATCAGAAATAGGATCTAACAGCTCCATCAGCAAATAGCATCTAACAGCTCACACTGCAGGTCGAACCAACTCTCTTTTTTTAAAATAAGAACCTGATGGTTTTTCAGAACACATTTTCTGCTAACCACTGTGTGAGGTTTGATACTGCAGAAGAACACAGACCAGCCTGTCGTTTCTTAAAACAAATAACTTTCTGATGTGCCTTTGCCATAGAAATGCGAGATGGACTCTAAGGAAATGGTTACCTGTGGATCCTTACCTCGAAATTCTTTTATATGAAGGATAACCAAGTGTGAGAGAGGACATAAAACTCGAGTGTGAAGGTTCACAGCATGCCTACAGGCCACCTGAGGGTTACCCAAAATAGATCTACAGCCACGTCACTGCACTGTTCTGATAGGGCTGCACACCATATCAGAACAACATACAACATATCAGAACTGTGGCAGGCACCTACAACATATGGCAGAAACACTCCCAAAGGAGACAAAAAGTTGCATAAAATTATGCAGTTCTGAAGAAAAAAAGAAAAAGAAAAAGAAAAAAAAAAAAAGAAAGAAAATACCATGTATGGCAAACTAAGTAACTCATCTACATTTGGGAGAATAAACACCAGAAGGAGCCCTCAAGGAGATGTGTTTGACTGCATTTTAAATCAATACCAAGGTAGTTAACTTACATGATAAGTGCAAGTTTGGTTTCAATCATTCCTTGAAAGGAATAAAATATTTGTTTAGCTCAAACAGCTACCAAGACTGCACCTGTTGTTGTGTTGCTTTCAAGCACCATTTCAGCCCCAAGCATCAGTTACAGAAGAGAATTTCTGGTTTATCCCAAATGCTTTTGAACCACAACTTGTCCTGCACAGGGAATTCATGCTCCATGAGTTTTCTGGGCAGAATCAAGGTTATGCAAACACAATTTAGCATCATATGTTGGATATATTCTTGCATTTGCTTCTAGTGCTAATGGGCCACTTATAAAATCAGGGTTTTAATAGTCTGATCTGTTTTTCTAGGAGCCCACTTAGCCCTACCCCATCACTGCAGTACTGAAGCCATCTGTAGAAACAGACTTTTTCATGGCTCAGTCTCTGCATGCCTCTCCTATCTGGTCTTGGTTCTCGCTCTGCAGACATCTGTCTGCAGCCGCAAACCCCAGGTAGAGGAGTCCTGCTCACTGCAGTCAGACCTCCAGATCTGAAGGTGTTTTCCACAGCCAACACGAGGTGGTACCATTACAGCTGTGAAGTGACTTAAAACCTATAGAGCATCTTTGTGAAGGTATCTGAGAAGGCAGATACACCTCCAGCGCTACTTCGAGAACATTCTGGCATCCAGTTCCTTCAGGGAGTCAGCTGCCATAGCAGTTCCAACTTAATCTTGCTTGAAACTACCTTGCAAACCACCTGATTTCTTTGATCTTCCAACAAGCCCCTGTGATGGTGACATTCTGTGATTCTGTGTCTGGGAGTAAGCTCCACTTTGCCAAATGCTTGTTCACAACACCTGCAAGACAACCTTTGCCGCTCCTG
Organism: Eubucco bourcierii; assembly: GCA_013396675.1. NCBI lineage: Eukaryota > Metazoa > Chordata > Aves > Piciformes > Ramphastidae > Eubucco > Eubucco bourcierii. Next base: position 501,472 of record VWZE01009124.1, on the reverse strand, counting down.
GAGTTGCCAAGTGAAGAGTTAGTCTGCAGGCTTGGTAAAGGACCCTTTTTGATAAGGGTTACAATTACATCAACTGCTTCTGGTAAAAGGGAATTTGGAATTCACAGTCAGCTTCTACCAGTGCAAGTTTCCCATGGGTAGTATCTAGCTTGGCTTCCTGAAAGCAAAGCAACAGTATGGTGTGGAACGGAGCTAGCGTCTGTGCCTTTCCTGTGCCCTCTGCTTCGGCACAGCCACGCACCAAACGCGGATCCTTACGTGATCACATCTCGGATCAAAGCATTGCCTACAGCAACTCTTACTAACAAAGCAGAGAGCAAGGAAATAAAGAACTCTTAAGAAGAGGAGGACTCTCTTTCCAGCTGAAAGCAGGTGCTCAAGCTGTCTGAAAAACAATTCAATTTGTAGCATCAAAACCAAGACCACTTGAAAATGTTCAGGGAGAGAGAAAAATCCTCAAATCCTGACCTGACAAACCACTCGCACTTGCTGAGACACTCCTGCAGCTGAATCCCATCCTGCAGTCCTCCTGCAGCAGAGCTGTAGCCCACCTCTGCAGTGCACTGTCACATCCTCTCTCCTACTCTGTGCCAGACACGGCCTCAGATATTCAGGTCTAATACAGCAGGTCTGGCACTGCCTGGACAGGGTCCACTTTCTGAGGAGCCCAAGACTGAGTGTCCTTCCTTCACAGCCCCCTGAGACAACACAGCTTGTCTGAAGCCCTGCTATGGAATAAGCTGTTCCTTGGTCTCATCTCTCCAGAGGAGAGATCTGTGCAACTGGAAAGCAACTACCCAAAGATTTCATTTAGTCTAGGGATGAAGCCATTATCTAGGACACGTAGGGTAGAGGTTAAAGTCCCTGAACATTCCTTCTCAGCCATACTAAACTCTGTGTTCTGCTTCCCCAGTAAGCATGCAGGACCTGAATTCCAGCCCTTCTGGAGGCTCCTGTGTTTGTTTTAGCTAAAAATTATACCCTTCCCTAAGAAACCTTCCTAGGAAAGTTTTATCAGAGCAAAGAGTTTTAGCAAGGACATCAATTTGGACGAAACAATACCTCCTAGTGATAAACACAGCTCTCAGGGCTGCAGCCCAGCTCCTCAGTGTTTGCTAATTGCTGGGATGTGGTGAGCTTCATTCCTTGTTTACCACAGTGAAAGCACAGGCAGGAACTCTTTCTGTCAGCTGTCATAGGCAGCCATATCTAGCATTCACTGAAGAAGGTTTCTGGCATGTTGTCAACTAGAAAATTGAAAATCAGAAAGAAAGCATTTACCAGACCTGGAAAAGAAGTGCAGCATTTAAACGTGTTTTAATGTGAGGGTTGGTTTCTTACAGCTGATCCGTGTGGAGGGGAAACAAACAGAAATGGGATCTGTTGAGAAAGAAGGAAGGGAAGAGATTAGCTGACAAGGGGAAAAGTGCCATGGGAACCTGCAGGAAGGTCTAGAGCATCCAGTTTATCTTGTTCATCAAGATGGAACCCTCTGGGTACAGCTCACAGCATCCTTATCCCTTCCTTATCTGCCCACTTTTGCCTATCTACCAAAGAAATTCACCTTACTTTTGCTACTCAAGCGTTTGTCTCCACCAAGGACGTGAAGAATGCTGAACTGCAAATCACTCAATCGAAAAGCCACAGAAATGTGTAGGATTTACCATGTCAGATTGGGCTGTTGTTCCAGCAAGATAACTGTAGTCCTGTCACGGTGCCAAACAACTCAGCAGAGGGGAAAACACAACACTTCTGAACTCAGATTTGATGAAGCAAACCCATATCAAGCTCACATTTAACCTGCTGATTTCTCATTGGCTTTTAACCTTTTTTTTTTTCCCCCTCTCCATCCATCATAATGCTTCTCTGAAAGGAATTCTGTATTCAGCTCAGCTGTGTGAATAACAAGGCAGCTTTTCCCCTCTACCAGCTCCTTCCCTGCTAGGCAGCGCATTTCCATTTCTCTCCTCCGTTTATTAAAGCGATGATTCATTTTTATACCTCAGAGGGTTCCTGTAAGGCTGAAGCACCCAGGATGTGTGAAATGCTCATATCAAACCAAACCACAAGGCAGTTTACAAATTCATTAACAGCTGTTAACGTCATAGTAACCCACAAATATGTTTCTCACTGACAGATTTTGTCCCTTGTTTGCGATTGCAGGGGCAATAGAGATCATTCTGCAGCGCTCATCTCTTTCCCCAAGCAATCACTTTACAAATACGACTCTCTAGACCCTGCCTGAGTCTATTCCCAGCCTTTAACAGTAACAAAAGTAGGTGATGGAGCTAAAATAGAACAACTTTTGTGGTTTGCACTGAAAATAAACATTTAGCAAATAGTAGGTAGGCAGCAGCAGCCCAGAGACATGAATGCTGTTGCCTGCCATCATCTCTCCAAGGCCATTTTCCGGCGTGGTAGATGCTCCCAACCATGCAGTGCCTCAGCTGGCGAAACAGAATCAACCTGGGGAGAGTTAATTTATTACTAATCAAATCAAAGTAGCATAATGAGAAATAAAAACTAAATCTTAACACTCCTTCCTTCCACCCCTCCCTTCTTCCCAGACACAACTTTACTCCCAATTTTCTCTACCTTTTCCTATCCAATAGCATGAGGGGGACAGGGTCTGGGGGTCAAGGTCAGTTCATCACAGTTCCTCCTCAAGTGGAAGGCTGCTCAGCTTGGAGTCCCTCCCGTGGCAGACAGCTCTCCAGGAACCTCTCCAACATGAGTCCTGAACTGCACTCCTTTGCAAACTGCTCCAGCATTTCTGTCCTTTGTTTTTCCACCAAAAAATAAGGCAGGGATTGGAGCAGGACTGGTAAGGAGAAGAGGCTGTTAACGCTAGGCAAGCCTAATCCCCATGCAGGAGTTGTGCTGTCTGTGGCACACCACCAGCAGCTCCTTCCTCAGCTGGTGCCATCACCCATTGCTGAGCATAGAGCTGCCCATGCTGCTCCCCTCCCTGCCCCACACACTTCTTGCACTGTGATTAAAACCAGAGGTAAAAAACATCACCACTGAAGAGGAAAAAAGTGCTCTGAGAGCATGAAATATCACTCACCTACTACAAGGTGTAGTATAGTAACATTATTTGTGAGACAGAAAAAAAAAGAGTAATTGAATAAGGACTTCTTTTCATTAAAAAAATCTTCTAGAAAAAAGGGAATATGAGGACAGATGCATCCCTAAAATGCACCCTGCCGCTTCCTTGCCTGATTAATAGTGGTTTTTGCCAAGTATGTTACAAGTTCACAGCACAAGAGTATTTCCACAGATCCATCAAACAGTTGTCCAGCAGCTGCAGAATTTCACTGCTGGCTTTCAGATGTCTAGAAATTAAAAGATAAATGCAGTCAACAGAGATTCCTGCTCATGGTAAGCAACAACTAAAGAGCACCTTTAGTCCCAGGTCTATCATCAGGCTACCTTCATGACTGCTTCTTGGTGCTGTGTTGTGGTGGTTCTTTTTTTTTAAGAGCTTCTTGAAACAGCACAATCTTTTAATAGTGGTCATAGCTTTTTCTGAGAGAGACAACCAAGCATTTGCTTTGACAGGAGACAGTCTGGAACAAAACACATCAGCAGTAATAAGCAGTCATCTTCCAAGATGTGATGGACTCCATCACGAAATTCTGCAGCATTTCACACAACTTTCCAAACTCCTCTTTTACCTTGAACTTCCCACACACACACACACCATTTCTTTTGCACTTAAGTACTCATCTTTTCTACTTTATCTCCATCCACTAGGCCCTTCTAAATTGCTTATGGTTTTAAACCTTTTAGAACATGTTTTAGCTGATTTGGAGTTAGGTTGTTTTCCTCTTGAAACAACAGGAGAAAGTAGCCTAAGTTCATAGAATCATAGAATGGTAAGGTTGGAAGGGGCCTCAAAGATCATCCAGTTCCAACCCCCTGCCATAGGCAGGGACACCTCCCACTACCACAGGTCACTCAAGGCCTCATCCAACCTGGCCTTGAACACCTCCAGGGAGGGAGCAGCCACAACTTCCCTGGGCAACCTGTGCCAGTGTCTCACCACCCTCACTGCAAACAACTTCCTCCTAACATCCAGTTTCAATCTCCCCTCTGCCAGTTTAAACCCATTGCCCCTTGTTCGGTATTGCAAGGCCTTGTCAGTAGTCCCTCCCCAGCCTTCCTGTAGCCCCCTTCAGATCCTGGAAGGCTACTGTAAGGTCTCCTGGAAGCCTTCTCTTCTCCAGGTTGCAGAGCCCCGACTCTCTCAGCCTGTCCTCATAGCAGAGCTGCTGCAGCCCTCTGATCATCCTCAAAGTTCTTTCAGTTTGGTTCAAATAGGATTTTCATTAATTTAGGAGGTGGCTGAAATGAAAATGTTTTTTCCTTTTCCTTTGGCTGTGTCATAAGAGAATATCCAAATTAAAATAACATTTAAGAACAAACTACAACCATCTTTCTATTAAAATCTTTTAAAATTACATAGAAATAACTCTTGGGAGTGCCATCCTATCTCTGCTATTAGTCCTCAAAGACACATCAAAATTTCTCCTTAGGTGACAGGTTTCCCCCACTTTTACCCCTCTCTTCTTTGTGGCAGATTAGAAATGACAATGGCAGACATGAATCACTGTAGCAAAATATTAGCTCAGCTAATTATCTCATCCAGTCCTGTTGGCTGATAATGACCATTAACAGTTTCCTCACAATGCACACCCTTCACCTTCCAACTTCATATTCCAGGACCAGTCTTCTACAAAACACCTTTCTATACAACTTAACTGTTTTAGGACAAAACTGTTCTGTTAATCAAGTTTGCCTTAGGATGACTCTTGAGACCCAGCACTCAAATTCAGCTGCCCAGAGGTCACCCAGGAGCTCCATCTCCGCCCATACAACCAACCTGCATAAATCAAAGTGATGCCAACTTTCACCTGCAGTTTTGGGTTTCTTTAGGACTTAGCTCTGCAGTGATGTTACCAACAATTTATTTTTTACCCAGAGTCAATGCAAAGCCACTTGTCTGGCGTCATGTAGAAAGTGAGGTGCTTTGCAAAGCTTAAATACAGCTTCTCAAAGTCACCATGCATGTTCCAGTGAGAATAATTGGTTGTGCCTGTTAGTCAATCCAGTCTGGGAACTGCTGAACAAACATTGGGAATTTAATCATCTGGGAGCAGATTCTATGAGTAAAAAAAAAGTAATATTGTTCTTTTATGTACTTTCTCAGCTATTAAAAAAACCCAAAACCATGCTCAGCTTACTTCTGTTATTCACTGAAGTGTGGTAAGCTGTCTAATTTGACAAGAAAACCTCCAAGACTCCTTTCTGCTGCATCCAGACTAATTTGGTTGTTAATGTTCCATGAAAGAAATGCATCTTTAGAACACATTTTTATATCACTCTTTAAGCCTCATATTTCCACAGCACAGAAGAATTGCTTGGATCTCCTATTTCCCTCCCACTACACCAGGGAAGTGATATGGTTTCAGCTCAGCCAGCAACTGAACCCCACACAGCCACTGACTTGCTTGCCCCAGTGGGATGAGACAGTGAGTTAGAAAAGGCAGAACGTTTGTGGTTTCAGAAGAAGTTTCCTAAGAGTAGCAAAAGCTGTGCACTCAAAGCAAAACAAGAGATGCAGTCATCACCTGTCATCAGCAGGCAGGTGTTCAGCCAGCTCCAGGACAGCCAGGCTCCATAGCAAGTAAAGGTGACTGGGGAAGACAAGCACAGAGTGACAACTTTTATTGCTCACTCCCACCCCAGCCTTGGCTGCTGCTTCCTCTTCCATCTTTTTATGCTGAGCATAACATCATATAGTCTGGAATAGCCTCTGGTCAGATGTCCCAGCTTTGTCTTGTGCAAGCCTAGACTGCTCAATGGTGCAGTAAGAAGCAGAAAAGGCCTTGACTTGAGCAACATCTAAAGCATCCCTGTGTTATCATCACTGTTTCTAGAACTAACTCAAACCATCACCTCGTACCAGCCACAGGGAAGAAAATCAGTACCACAGAAAATCCATCATCACCATCAATGAACAGGGAACTTCCTATTCAAGCACCTAGTGTGCTNACCTCCCTGGGCAACCTGTGCCAGTGTCTCACCACCCTCACTGCAAACAACTTCCTCCTAACATCCAGTCTAAATCTCCCCTCTGCCAGTTCAAACCCATTGCCCCTTGTCCTGTCATTACAAGACCTTGTCAATAGTCTCTCCCCAGCCTTCCTGTAGGCCACTTCAGATCCTGGAAGGCTACTCTAAGGTCTCCTGGAAGTCTTCTCTTCTCCAGGCCTCAACTCTCTCAGCCTGTCCTCATAGCAGAGCTGCTGCAGCCCTCTGAGCATCTTCGTGGCCTCCTCTGGACCTGCTCCAACACTTCCATGTCCTTTCTGTGCTGGGGGCTCCAGAACTGTACACAGTTCATCTTCTTCTCCTTTGGATCAAGTCAATCAATCCGTGGGCTAATTCAACAGCTTTTAATTCATCAAATATTTATTTCAATCCGCTTACAAATTGACCAGGAAAAAACAAAACAAAACCAAACCCAAAGCCATGTACAACACTACTTTTAGGCCTTTTTGTCCTCAGCACTGGAAATGAAACACAGTTATTTCCACCCCCTCCCCCAACCATGTAATGACTGTGGCACAGGTTTTCACCAGATTTGTCATTTGAGGTTTAATGGCCTCTTGTTCCAAACCTGTTTGACATTATTCACAATAGATACAACCACCTTGCAAAATCACACATGGGAAATGTTACACACAAGTGATTAAGCACATGCTGAAAATATACTACCAGTTCTCCCTAAATCCCAGTATTTTACCATACACAGACACAATAAAATCATTTTGGTGTGTAGGCAGATCATGCTTAAACTGGATCTCCACAGCACAGACAAACGTTACATAGATGTTGGTTGAGGACGCTATGGATTATAGTTCTGGTGCTCATCTGCAGGAACCTCAACAACACTCCTCACTCCAAGACTGCAAGTCAAGCTGTCAGACTACATAGCTCAGAAGTAACCACTGAGGAGGCAAAAGTTCCTGGCATGCCTCAGTGTTATGACCAAATGTTGCTTACTGCAACCCTAAGTATTGCAGACTAAAGCCAGACCTCTCCTCTTCCAGAATCAGCTGGCACGACGCAAACTCCCCAGACTCTGTCTCCCCAGAGTCTGCATCAGTACCTGCTCAACCACAGCAACCACGGTGCCAAGACCTGACCCCCAGCCTGGTCCTTTTCCTTTGAGCTGATTTTCAGGAGGTTCTCACTTGATGATAGCAAGTTTGCTTTAGTTCCAGGTACTAGGATTTCTGAACACCTGTTTGGGTGAGTCTGGTTCAAACCGCAGTGGTGATCTGTGTCAGTCCTAAATCGTTGGACTCTTCTCTCTCTTGAGGACAGTAAGATGACATTTCCACGACTAGTCATACAGGTTTGTTTGTCCCATCTGCTTCCCTCATGTAAGCAGGGTCCTGCACAGTGTTTCTGACTCTGCTGGTGCTCTGCCTGTCCATCCTCATCTTCAAGGGGAAGCAGAAATCCTTGAAACATCTCTTGAAGTTCTCATCCAGAAAAGCGTAAAGGATTGGATTGAGGCTGCTGTTGGTGTAACCCAAAGCAATACAGAAGTAATAGCTGGAGATAGCAGCAGTGCTGTGGGAGACATCACCTAAGGCTTCAACCAGCACAAAAATATGGATAGGGGTCCAACAGATAATGAAGACTGCCACAACCACGAGAACCAACCTGGTGATGCGGCGCAGGTTTCGATCCTTTTCTCGAGAGCCAGAGAGAAGCCTCACACTTTTGAGGCGCAGGATCATCAGAGTGTAGCAAACAATTATGATGAGAACTGGGATGACAAATGCAAAGACAAAGACACAGATTTTCATGAAGATGTCCCACCACACGTAATCTCTGTCAGGAAACTGCAAGGAGCATTCGGTGCTGGCAGTATCTGGGAAGGAAAGATGCAAGAGGAAGCGAATTGCTTTAGGATTAGGCATTCTAAACAATGTAATCATCAAAGCACAAGCTAGGAGAAGTGATTATCATGTAATGTGATATTGATAAATAGAGTTGTTATTAAATCACTCCAAGGAATGCTTTCAATTGCACTTGAAATTTGGTTTATGCAGTTGTCTCTAGAAATTACTTACTGAGATAGGGCAGGAGGTTAAAAGACACAAGAGTTGGGGCTTTGCAGTCTGGAGAAGAGAAGGTTTCCAGGAGACCTTA
>VWZE01009124.1:468489-484784 GCA_013396675.1 Eubucco bourcierii | reverse complement strand
GTTCAAGGCCAGGTTGGACAAGGCTTTGAGTGAGCTGTGCTAGTGGGAGGTGTCCCTGCCTATGGCAGGGGGTTGGAACTGGATGATCCTTGAGGTCCCTTCCAACCTTACCATTCTATGATTCTATGATAGTTTTTTGGGCTATGCAACACATACACATATAAGAAAATTGAATTTCCTCACTACTATTGATCCAGCAGGGAGGATGCTTTGTCATTCACAGGCAGCAAGAAGTATAGAGTCATCCTAGCATCAGCATTTAAACAACTTCCAATGGAACCAAATCAAATCCATATATGGGGGTGAAAATATAATGGGCAACAGAAATACTCACGGTGTGCCATTCCTCCCTGTGCTGGTTTGAGGCTAATTGGAATACTTTAATGGAGAAAACTGTATTACAGGCTGTGAAAAGAAAACACTGGTGATGTCTGCTTCACTCCTAGGTTTGCTGAGATGGATAAGAATAAGAACACAAACATAGATAAGATAATCTTGGAGAGTCTCAGGCTCTCTATCTGGTTTTGGTCTTGGTCTTTCAGCTGAATAACCTCACTAACCACTTTCCCCCTTCTAACTCCCCTGGCCAGTCCTCCAAACTCACCTTGTGTGTAAGCCAAAACCTTGGAGTACATTAGAGGGGTGGGAAAAGGGTCAGAGGGTGGTTGGGAGCCCCTCCTGGGGGTCTCTGATTTCTGGGAGGGGAGTTGTGTTTCTGTATTACCTTTAACTTGTCTATGTCTGTAACTATTCCTGTCTATAGTGTCTATCTCTGCTTGTACATTGTGCTGAGCTGTAAACAGAGCTTCCAGCTGGCTGAGTCTAGCCTGGGGGATTTCACAAAGCATGAGGGGGGTGGGTAACTCCCAAACCATCACACTCCCATGAAGCTCTGTGGAAGCTCTGCCTCATTTCAGGAGCAAATATGCACATCACAAACCCAGCTTTGCTCACCTGAACTGAAGTGCACCTAGTACCTCCCCACACCTCAGCAGCCTGGCATTGCCATGACTATCTGGCCTTGCCCAAATCCGCCCCAGTTCACACAGCACAGCTGCCTCCTTTCACCACTCACTGAGCTGGAATAAGCACCTGACCCTTTCTCTGCCAGGCTCTGGACAAGGTGGGAGAATAAATACTGCTCCAATAAACACTTTTCAGGCAATCAATTCGCCCAGGCACAGCAGAGGGATCACATTCACCCAACTCAGGGATGCAAAGTGCACTGTTGAGCTTCAGCAAGGTTAAGTCCAAGCATGTTTTACTGATGCAACCATAAAACTCATTGATGTCACACTAGGAATACAAGGAGCTTGAATACCTTCACCTGAAAGCATTTTAAATGTGGACCTTAGGCAGTATAGATTAAGTCATACATCTATTCACAAGTACATAAAATTCAGAAATGCCTTTGAGAATCCAGACTCAGTCATGCAAACTCCTTTCTATGTTTTTAATTAAACTCCTAAAAATTATTAAATGCCTGCCTGCTTCTGGAGATAAGTACTTGCAGGCTTGATCAGAAATCCAGTTAAAAGTAATGCTGCCCTCAGATGCTTTGAAGTGGTTCCTAACACAGTCTTGACTCAGAGGAGATGAAGGATTTTACTGCTTTTCTGCATCTCAAGTTGTGCCAGGGCAGGTCTAGGCTGGATGTTAGGAGGAAGTTCTTGCCAGAGAGAGTGATTGGCATTGGAATGGGCTGCCCAGGGAGGTGGTGGAGTTGCTGTCCCTGGAGGTGTTGAAGCAAAGTCTGGATGGGGCACTTAGTGCCATGGCCTGGTTGATTGGCTAGGGCTGGGTGCTAGGTTGGGCTGGGTGAGCTTGGAGGTCTCTTCCAACCTGGTTGATTCTATGACCTCATTCTGTTGCACCAAAATACAGAGGGCAATATTTTCTGTGGTTTGGGGGTTTCCTACCACACTATTTCCCCACATTTGCACTGATTTCAGCTTGTTCAGGTAAGTGGATCTTGTTTTCCTTAGCAAAATTTAAATTACTGACCAAATATTTGAATTTTATTTAAGAAAAAAAAATAATAATTACTATCTGCTTTAATTAGTCCACCAGGTAGGGGAAAGCTGGATGTGACTACAGCATAGTTGGGGCTGTGGCAACTGATGCCAAACTTTTTCTCAGTGTCTTTGAGACACAACTTTCAAAGAGCATTAAAATATTTGTAGTGCAAACCACCCATGGCAAATCTCATAGGTAGAAAACTTTTGAACACTGGGATGTCACAACAAGCTGACACCTTCTCTAATGCTCCATAGGCATGGAAAGTCTCTCTCACACATCAGGTGCTAGAATCTGATTTCAAAAGGCAGAAGAACCTCTGATGACTTCAGCTGGTTGGTGGATCTCCAGAATGCTTGTCAAGCTACAAGCAGGGCTTGAGCCTCTTGATCAAATGTCTGGAAGACAGAAGGAAACTCTACAGAACATAGTCAAGATGAAAAATCAAACCTGGTTTTGGCTTTTATTGTTTTGGTCTTTTTTTTTTTTTTTTTTTTTTTTTTTTGAGGGGGTGGGGGTGGTTTCTTCATGGATATATGATGAGAGTTTTTAAGAAGCACGTTTTAAATGTTGTCTACTTACCTGTTCAAAGTAAAACTCTCTGAACTGCCACACTTGAGGCTAAGTCCACTTTCCAAATACAGAAAAGTTCTTTGAGACTGACTTGAGAATGACCCTTAGAAAGTTTCCTCCATCTTTTCCTTCTGAAGTCAAACTGAATTTGCACACTTTTAAAAAGACAGTAAATAGGAAGGAACCACACCTCCAGCCTGAGCTTACCAGTGAAATTGTGGCAGCAGCAGAAGGGAGCATGCATTAAGGGGCTGATATGCTTTAAAAAAGAAAAAAAAAACACATCAAAATGCATTATTAAATCTGTTACTAGAGCCTCTTAAAGTTATTATCTCAAGCAGAGAAGAGGAATGTGATTCTAAATGGCACCATAACATCAGTCAAGCTAATGAAAGCTGAGAAGGAGCCTCTGGTCACAATTTTTTTTCCCTGTGTAACCACGATAGGCTGAAAGGTTCCCTGCAGCATGTAATAAGGGATAGGGTGGGGAGCAAGGCTAACAAATATCCTATGGCAACGTTCTCCAGGAGCAGAGTGGAAGTACAAAAGCATGAACCACAAGCAGGTGTAGCAAACGTACTTTTGGTAGATAGCTGAGTCAGTGGATGGCAGGGAAAGCTAAAGCACATCTAAAAGCAAAACCACCTATCAGCAGGATGCAGACTCTGCTCCACTAGATTCTTCTGGATGAAGGATATGGAGATCAGGCAGCTGAACATCTTGGTCAGGAAACCTCTAAATCTTCATGCTGTACTCAACATAGAATCATAGAATGGTAAGGTTGGAAGGGACCTCAAGGACCATCTAGTTCCAACCTCCTGCCATAGGCAGGGACACCTCCCGCTAGTACAGGCAACATCGTAGTGCATCAGAGAACACTAACAATAAATATCAGTAAAAACAAAGAAAAAACCCACCCTAGTAAAAATAAAACATCAGTCTGGGAGGATCTATACCATGTACATACCATAACAGAAGGATGGCTCAGCTACCTTCTGGATCTTCAGAATTCTATATTAAAGCCTCATGCCAATATGAAACCAGGAGTGAGGTCGTCTGCAGAACTCAGAAGCCATTTGCTGCAGTTTCTGTGTTCATCCTGGGTTACAGGATAAGGATTTTGAATGATAATCAGAATTTTGCCATTGGGATGAATAATAACTGCCACTTCTGGGAGTGTTTTATAGGATAACTACAGACTTGGATGTGTGAGGACTTGAATCTTTGGTCAGCACTCCTTTAATAAAGTTGAATGGGAGACACGGAACCTCACTCTATAACAAGTACAGGATTATGTGGTGAGGCAACAAATGCATATGTCAGAAGCTCAGGGAAAAGTCACCAGTCCCTCTTTAAGAGGCAGTTGGGAGCCTTTCTGTGGGCTCTAGTAGTTCATCTTGCAATGACAGGACAAGGGGCAATGGGTTTAAACTGGCAGAGGGGAGATTTAGACTGGATGTTAGGAGGAAGTTCTTTACAGTGAGGGTGGTGAGACACTGGCACAGGTTGCCCAGGGAGGTTGTGGCTGCTCCCTCCCTGGAGGTGTTCAAGGCCAGGTTGGAGGAGGCCTTGAGTGACCTGTGCTAGTGGGAGGTGTCCCTGCCTATGTTGGGGGTTGGAACTGGATGATCCTTGAGGTCCCTTCCAACCTTACCATTCTATGATCTGTCTCAGGGAAGCCTACAGCACAGCCCAACTGCACACACACGTTCCCAAAGGAGACAATACAAGTGAAATGCAGAAAGCTTTAAGACACAGCCAGCTGAACACTATAGCTGGTAGCTTTTGTAGTGAGAAATATTCTTCTTCTCCTGCCCACTTCAGCAAAGCACCCATTCTGAAAGGCATTTCTAGCAGCACGTCCTGATGCTGTCCATCCTGTAGTAGTTTAAGGCTTATTGGAATATTCTAATAAGAGAAATTGGTACAGACTCTGGATGAGCAGGGTGTTGGTTGTGAAAGCAGAACAATAAGAGTGTCTGTATCATTCTGTCCACATTCTGTGATTTTTTTTTCACATGGGAGGACCAAAACAGAGCCATGAAGTAAACTTCTTAGGAGTTTATCAAAGCTTTTCTGAATGTTTTTCCTTCAGAAAGTAGTGTGTAACTGAAATCAAAGCCCTTCTTGCTAACTCATCTGCTTCAGAGAATTTACCTTCAGGGACAACCTAATCACAGTTTGATCAGACAGTAAGAGCAGGCAAGTGGGGAAAATTATCCTCTCTTTCTCTTAGCACATCCCAGGCCACCCAAATCACCAAGTGAAGAATTTCCTGCCACAACAGCCTTTCAGCAAGTTCAAAACACTCTCAGGGAATGTGAAAGGAAGGTTCTCCGCTTCGTCCCCTTCACCAGAAAGTTTCAGGCAGCCTCCCCAGCACTATGTCCCTGCTGCACTCCCTCCCCATGCTTCATCCAGGAGCATGATCTTCCCCACCACTCTCCTGCCTATCTCAAGCTTTCTGCCTTGCCAGCTGCCAAACTGGAAAGCTCTTGTTTTCACTTTCAGACAGCTCAAGAGGGCTCTCTGTCATTTGTCTTGCTTCTGGACACTGATTCCAGTTACACTTTTCTCCAAAATAAATGGCTACCCGGATGCTAACCCAGTGGAAGCTTCTGGATGGATACCAAATTGCTTTTCAGAAGCCAAACAGATTACTCACTATAATCTATAGCCTCTCCCTGATGCTCTCTCTAGTAAATATTCCTTCCAAGCCTTTCTTCTGCTCTTTCTGCTCTTCCACTATCAGCTTCCCTTACTGCAGCATCCTATCGAGAACTCAGGTTTCCTGTTCCAGCTTATAAATCCCAGGTCTCAGAATCTGTGATTCTTACTTAATCAGTGTTTAGAAAAGTGTTTAAAAGTATTACAAACATTAAATATATATATAGTAAAGATAAATTGATACATTCAATAGAAATATAATATGTATAAAGATGCTGTCCTTCTCCAACCACCAGTGCTGATTTATACACCTCTCCCTTTCCATATTAAAGCTGCTGGTGATGATCAGTCTTTGGAGTTGTGATGAAAATCATGTTAAGGTTGTCCAAAACCTGCAGAACATACCCAAATCACCTCAATTCAGTAAGGCAAAGATGTTCTTTGAGATCCTGTGCTGAATTGCTACCCATCCACGTGATACCTCTGTGGTAACACTATGATGATGCCAAATGACTGATTGGACCAAAAAAGGGAAAAATTCAGATGCTTCCCAAAGCATCTGAGAGCTCAGACTCTGCTTCTAACAGCCAAAGCTTTCATTTCACAAAGGAATTAAATCATACCAACTGCAAGTAATAGGGAACAGGTAATTCCATTTGGTTGGCTCCTCTGGAGTTTCCTTTTTTCATTTCAGAACAATATTCTTTCCAGATCTAATTGAATATATATGCATTTTTACATCTATATTTGAATATATATATGCTTTTTTTACATATATATGGATATGTATGCATTTTTAATTCTGTATATATGAATATATAGAAGGCCTTGAGTAACCTGTACTAGTGGGAGGTGTACCTATGGCAGGGGGTTGGAACTAGATGATCCTTGAGGTCCCTTCCAACCTTACCATTCTATGATTCTTTGATTATATCTATAAATATGTATACTTTTTTTTTTATTATTATTTCATTCTTGTTTGGAATGAATGATGGAGGCACTGCAATGGACTGCCCAGGGTGGTGGCAGTCACCAGGGTGGTGGAATCACCATCCCTGGGGGTGGGGTCTTTAAGAAAAGATTGGAGATGGCAGTTGGTGGCATGGTACAGCTGATGTGGTAGTGTTAGGTCATAGGCTGGACTTGCTCTCAGAGGTCTTTTCCAGTCTCAATGATTCTATGAAGACTTAAAAACAGCTTGGAAAGGAGTTGCTTTTATATGACATTTCTGAATAGACTCTACCTCTTACATGAGATGACACTCGGTTTGAGAACTGCAAGATCAAAAATGTATTACTAGTTGTATTTTACCTTCAGCATCAGACTAAGCAGAGGGTCACAGGCTTTCTCTTTTCCCTCAGAAATCTATCTACATACCTATGACACTGCCTTTTGTTAAAACTTGGTTTGAATGTAAAAAAAAAATAAAAAATACTAAGTTCTCTGGAAGCTCAAAAGATAATTCTAAAAGGAACACAGGAGTGGCAATTTAAGATCCTGATGGTAGCAGCTGCTCCCAGCAAATAACTTCAGGGTCAATGAGAGTAAGGCACATACAAAAAAAAAGTGGATCTGGAGTGGGTGAGAGACAGCATCTCCCAGAGCTCCTACCCGAGTATATTTATGGGTTTGATAAGGGCAAATCCATAGCTGAAGTTGTAACTTTAGCCAAGAGAATTTGCTTCCCCTTCAAGCTGTCACAAGAAAACACTCTTTTCTTTAAAGCCAGCACTAAATTTTAGAGAACCCAAGTCAGGAGAGAGGCAGAGGAGGAGAGGAAAATTACTTTTTGCTTCCAAAGACAAATAACTTTATTTATCAACTTCAGGGAGCAAGAAATATCTTCTAAGACCTCAGAGATAAAGCCAACCTCAAAAGAAAAGGTTTGGGGTTGAGAAAGATTATGATTATACCAAGACACTCATAGCTGCACCAAATGGGTGAGGTCAGATGAGTTCACTTGACTTCTATAAACCTCTTTCATACCTCTCTTCTCTGCAGGGGGAGGACCATGCTTCCCACAGAGTATCTGTGCTTCCCACCAGTGCAGGAGCCACTGGAATGTCCTCTTTCCCTCTTACCACCTCTGCCAGGAAAAGCAGCGACCACAGGAAGGCGCTGAACAATGTGTGCCATGGCTCAGCATGAGCCAGGGGCTGTCAGCCCACCCAGCCTTGATCTTGCTCCATTCAGATTTGGAGAGATTGGGCTCTGGTTGTTAAAACAGTTGTTGTATATTTACAGACAGTGAACACCAGGATCTCCATTTCACATGGGACAAAACCATGTCACAGGGCCACCGAGTGGCCTCGTCAGTACGTGAGGAAGTGTTGGAGCCTGCTATTAAAATCAAGAGAAGAACCCAGCTCTTCTGAGACACAGACACAAGCCATGCTGTCACACTGTCCTAAAGTGCCATTCCCACTCTGCCTTCAACATAAATCTCTATTTACAGGAGCTGTGTCAGCCTTAGCTGCTTTGCTTTCAAGAGCTTGTACATGTCACCAAAGTGTTGTTGTGCTGATATTTTTCCCTCTGAGGGAATTCTGAGAGGGTTTTACATCTCAGCAGATCTGACACACACACCCTGAAGGAGGTTTCAGACACTCAGGACTCTGCTTGCAGGTTGCTGAAATGCTGACTTGCTGGTTTCCATGAATTTCTTCAGCAGTCCTTGTGGGCAACCAGCAAAACTGCCCCTGTGGGCACATTAACGGAATACTCCAATGGCTCCCAATGCCACAGCTTATGCCTGAATTTGAGCCTGTTTCTGTCTCAAGACTATTTGGAGTCTTCTGAATTTCCCACTACATTGACACTTCAACAATTTCACTGAAAGCCTGGTTTGTGTCACACAAAATCATAGAATGGATCCAAAGATGTCAGGGGTTGCAAGGGACCCAAAGAGATTGTCGGGTCCAACCCGTCTGCCAGAGCAGGACCAGACAATCCAGCTCAGGGCACACAGGAACACATCCAGACAGGCCTTGAAAGGCTCCAGGGAAGGAGACTCTGGGCAGTCTGTGCCAGTGCCCTGGGACCCTTTCAGTCAAGATGTTCCCCCTTGTGTTGAGCTGGAATCTCCTGTGCTGCAGCTTCCATCCATTGCTCCTTGTCCTATCCCAGGGAGCAAGTGAGCAGAGCCTGTGTTGTCCCCTCCTCCTGACACCCAGAAGGTAACACAGTGGCCAGGCTGGGTGATCATTATAGGTCTCTCCCAACTGAACCATTCTAATCAGGTGTTGCTTAAAAAGGCGAAGAGCTGGGCCTGCGTTGGCTTCAAAAAAGGTCAAGAGGAGGTTAGGACGAAGAGGGCAGATCTGAATTCAGAGAGCTGAGAAACAACAACAAAAGGCTTCACACAAATCTGGGGCTCAGCTGGAGAGCAAAGAAGAGCTACAGTCTGACCCTGCCCTCATTTAGAGCTGTGGCAGCTGGGCAAGAGGCGATGTGAGATGGCCAGAGGATATGATCCCCCTCTCCCTTGCCACCTTCTTTGACAAACTTCACACAGGCCTTGGCTTTCCACACAATGAGAGACCACTGCATGCTGCATTTTACAATGGGTCATGAAAAACCCACCTGGAGATGCAGTCAAGCAGAGAATAGATGTGAGGGATAGAGAGGAGGAGATGAGAGGTTAGGGGGGAAAAAAATCCAAAAACACCACAACACGAAAAGATAACCAAAACAAAACAACAAGCAAACACCTCTTGCATGAACATTTGGAATATTTCAAAACAATAAGAACAGTTTGAAACTATCTGTGTGCATATGTGCAGTTGAGGAAACAAATAGGTCTCAATATAATCCTTACTAATTTTTAGGGCTTTGGCTAAGATTGAATGTATTTGCACTGCTCAGGCCAGTCAATCAGCTATCATTGCTAGTGCCTGATGGCTTAGAAAATCTCTGCCCTTGCAGCTCTGTGGGTGTGTCAATCATGGAATCTCTCCTTCTTGCAAGAGAAATTCGAAAGAGAAAGAAATTAAATCTCTTCTCTGAATGAAGGGCAAAAGGGCCATAAAAATCACAGCATCACAAAGCTGGAGCAAACCGTTTTCTCCACATTGTCCACAGGCATCTTTATTTCTTGCACTGACTGTTAAAGGGCATTCATTTCCATTTTCACTTGGTTATAGTTCACCTTCTGTAAAGTACCTCATCAACTTCACTACTCCTACTTAACTTCGCCCTATATCAGGTCTGACAGCTGTTTCACCCTCCTGCAGCTGCTCTACCCTTGTCATGCACATTTTGCTACCAAGATCCCTCCAGTGTCTCCCTTTTTCTTTCTGTGTGCAAACTGATCTCACCTGAGCAAGGAATACTCCACATTTAAGTTTTTTTGCAGGATTCAGAACGGGCTGTGAAGCAAGAGTCCAACAAGTTGCACAATTTCAGTCCCCTCAGTTACTCGTCATCACCCTGCTAATCTGCATTGCCCAGACACTTTTATACATTGCAAATGAAAGGAGACAGAAAGAGAGAGACAAATCATGGTGCAAGCTAAAACACACTCCCCTACACAACCTAAGGGACAAAAGAGGAATCATAATGCAAGCTAAAATACATACCACTACCCACTTTTAAGTGCAACTGTAAGCACTGATGTACTTCACAACGTTTAGCATGAAAAACTAACACACAAATAAAGCTTTCTCCTGTTTCCTGAAAGACAACAGGAAAGATATTTCAGTATCTGCTTTACTTTCTTCAGTCCAGCACCAACTGGAGTGAAACACTGCTAGACAGAGAAAAAAACCACCCCATGCTTTACCTTAAGCATTTGCACCTGTTATATAGTTTCTGTCTTCCCCCACCTTGTCAAACAAGTCACCAGGGACAAGGCAGCAATATATCTGTGTCCATACAGCCAGAAAGAGAAGCCATCCTCCCCGCAGGGGATGAAAGCTGCTCGCAGAAGTTTTCTTTCTCCCCTTGGAGCTTCCCCTGGGCTGCCAGCAGCATCTCATCCCTAGAGGGCAGCCGATGAACGCAGCTCCGGGGCACAGCTTTCTTAGAGGCTGCAGGATTCATCACTCCTAACAAGCTTCTCCCTTCTGTCTCTGATTGCAGGGTCAGGCAACCTCCTAGGACTGAGAAGGTCATCCCAGTTGCTTTTTCCAGTTCCTCGTGTATGCAATCCAGGGAGCTTCCACGAACTACTCCAAACACCTACACCACTTCTCACCTAATTTAGGGCTAGCTGTTTGCACCTCTTCCCACAGCCGCTGGAGGTACTTACCTTATGATGACAAACATCACCAGAGAGTTTCCCACCAAGCCGACAACGAAGACCACTGAGTAGACAGCAGTGATGATGATGGGGATGGCAGGGGAGATGCTGGTGTGGTTGTGCTGGCTGTCCCCAAAGGCCCCGGTAGTGTTGCTCTCATAGTCTGCCCAGCCCAGTAACCAACTGCTGCTGGTGCTGGGGGGACGGCAGGGCCCTGGGGAGCAGGTGGAGTCTGGCTGCTCACGGAAGATCTGTACTGGGGCATCCATAGGGCCACAGCTGCCACGGGCAGGAGAGTGCAGGCAGCAGGAGACAGCTCTGCTGGTAAGAGGGAAGAGAAGGAAAGAAACACAAATGCTGTCACAGCCACTGGATGTTAATGTCTCTGAAATCCGTATGTGTTAAGGGGAGCTCTGCTGTCATGGGAACTGTAATTTGTCGAGCAGAGATTTAAGTAAAGGAGGCTGCTATTAAATAATCACAAGTTTTACATCTTGCTCTGTAACGAGCAAGTGCTGCTCCTCCAGGTGCACAAAGAAAGTTTTCCTCCACTTTCAGAGCTTGCACAGAGAAACAGATCAGATGGGAAACAGCTCAGATCCACCCCCACACTTTAACCCTGTCTCTCCCAGCCTCCGTATTTTAAAGCAAACTGCATCTCCATGGCAGGGACTGCTTTCTGCCTAAGCTCTGCTCTAAGAGGAGGGGGGCAGACAGAGAAGGAAACCCACCACCCCTCTGCACATCTGCCTCGGCACCCTGCCCTGAGTTATTTCTATTTTCCCAGTTCCACACCTGGTTTTAAAAAAGAGACACATTAATGGCACCAAATACCTCTTTCAGCGCAGGGAGAGCAGGGGAGACCTCAAACAGATGTTCTCTGCAGGAAGAGCAGTAAGTAAAGCAGCTCCGCTTGGTACCTGGAAGCGCCGCCGACCTTCTAGGACTTTTCAAGCCGAGGCAGCAAGCCCTTTGGAACGCCGTGCTGGCAGCCGAGCCGCTTCCCGGGCAGCAGCTGCAAGGTGCGAGCAGCAGTTGCTGCTGTTCCAGCTCCCACCACTTCGCCTTTACCTCTCAGGCTCCCTCTCGCTCTGCCAAGGCTCCAGCAGCACTCGGCACTGATGCACACTCTCCTCTGTCTCTGTCCCCGCAGCTCAGAAGCTCACATGACTTCTGTCTAAACACGGAGAGGCAGATAAATTAAAAGCAAGAAATAAGTTCTGCAGTGGCTGAATTATTATTTTTAATACATTTTGCCAAGTTGCCTTTCCTCATTCCCTCTGCACTCCCAGGCCTCAAGCAGTGACCCTCTCAGCCTTTCTGAATCCCACAGACTAACAGATGCTGAATAAACCAGGAATTTGCAGTTTAGATGCCTCACCTGGTCCACCAACTCTTTCATGCCTTAGCTACACAACTGTGCATCCAAAACTGTCCTTGCTGGGTTGCTGTGCCTGTTCCTTTACAATTGCAGCTTGGAGGAAGGTCAGAACCTGGCTAGCAAAGCAGAGAGAGTCAGACCAGTCACTGTCCATAGTTTGTTCAATCTGTCCCACACTATATGAGAAGCCAAGAACTCCTTTTAACACTGCCAGTGTCCTGCTCTCCCCAAGGCTCCAGTTTCAGCCAGGAGTGGAAAGGTAGCAGGTGCAGAAATCACATCCCTCAGAGAGTATCTAATATGCTCCATCAAGCAGGGGTTGGGAATACACCAATCTGTGTTTGGGATACCCCTTAATTTCCACACGGACCTGGATTCCCCAACAGGAGTTCTTCCAAATGATAAACTGGGAGAGGTGAGGCAAGACTCTGAGTTGGTTTTGCTCCCTTGAGAAAGGTACAGAACTACCAGGCTGGCTGCATCTTCAAGAAGGCAGCAGGAGAGTAGTTCTCTGCAGGGCATAGCAGCCTGCCATGCCTGTCAGGGCATTTGGTAGAGCTTAGACAGGCAGCAAAGGGGATCTGGGTTTCCTTCACCCTTCTTCCAATGCTGAAACTTTACTTTGTGCTCCTCTCCATCACTGTCTGTGATCAGTTTTGATTTCTAAAACAACAGTTTCTGAACCTATGGTGGAGATGAGAGTCAGCCATAGAGTCAGAAGTGCGGTAGGAGGTTTCAAAGGTACAGAATGCCCTCTTAGAGGCAGAGGCTTGTGATGGCTTTGACTGTGGTCACTGCTTTCTCCAGATCAGCATCTGCTCGCTGTCACCTGTATAGAGCTGTCTACAAGTTTCACCCTTACCAAAGCTGGATAAAAACACAAAACATCAGACACATGACAAAGACATTCTCCAACCAAACAAGTGGAAGGACAACCACAAACTGGGAATTTTGTGCCTGCAGAGTGTTTTCTTTTGCAGTCCTGGTGAAATTCTCTGAAGAATAAGGAAGGACATTTGTGATACTTAACAGCAGTGTGGAAGGGCTTTGGTGTTGGTTTTTTTTTAATTACCAAAAGCTGGTGTAAAGAGCTGCCCCCATCAGCAAACTGTCTCAAAACCTTCGCAGTGTGCTGGGACATGAATTCAGCCCTGACTCAGAGGTAAGCATGAACAGCGCTGAATCACCAGCACGACTCCGTGTGGCACCGCTCACCCTGCCACAGCAGAGATCCAGCTCCATCCCCCCAGCACATGCAGGTTCTGAGTGAAAGCTGCTTAGCTGCTGACACTGCTTTCCAGAGGACTGTGACATGTCTAGGTTCAAGCTAAAAGTGCAGGGTAGGGCAAATCTTGATGTTCAGCCATGAATCACGGAATCAGGCAGGGTTAGAAGGGACCACAAGGATCATCCAGTTCCAAAGCCCCTGCCATGGGCAGGGACACCTCACACTGGATCAGGTTGCCCAGAGCCTCATCCAACCTGGTCTTAAACACCTCCAGGGATGAGGCTTCCACCACTTCTCCGGGCAACCCTTTCCAAGGTCTCAGCACCCTCATTGTGAAGAACTTCTTCCTACATCCAGTCTAAATCTCCTCATTTCCAGCTTTGTTCCATTCCCCTCCAGTCCTATCACTACCTGACAGTCTAAAAAGTCCCTCCCCATCTTTCTTGTAACCCACTTCAGATACTGAAAGGTCACAATAAGGTCACCTGGGAGCCTTCTCCTCTCCAGACTGAACAGCCTCAACTCCCTCAGTCTCTCCTCAGAGCAGAGCAGCTCCAGCTCTCTGTTCATCCTTGTGGCCCTTCTCTGGACACCTTCCAGCACATCCATAGCCCTCTTGTACCAGCAGCTCCAGAACTGGATGCAGTACTCCAGGTGAGGTCTCACCAGTGCAGAGGAGAGGGGCAGGATCAATTCCCTCACCCTGCTGCCCACACTGCTGTTGCTGCAGCTCAGGCTCTGGTTGCTCTCTGGGCTGCAAGAGCACACTGACAGCTCAGATAGAGCTTCTCATCCACCAGCACCCCCAAGTCCCTCTCCTTACTCTTAGCACTGTATGCTTCGCTCATTTGCAGAGGTCACTTTTTAATCTAGAAGCTTGGAGGGAGGCCAGATGAGTTAAGTGGAGCACACCTTGGTTTTGCTTCCTGATTCACCAATAATAGTGAACCCCTGGATAAAGGGAGGAAACACTTTCAGGTGGCTCCAGTTGCCAGGGAAACAAAGTTCATTCTCTCTGCATCCAGAAGTGTTAGCTCTGAGCGAACACAGCTCTCAGGAAATAGTGTCTTACTTTCTTCAAAGACCAGAAAGGGAAGGGAAAGAGAGGAGTAAAAGAGGCAGGATATATGTAATACTTGTTAGACAAATTTTGGACACACATTTTACTCATAGCAAACAAAATATTCAGCATAGCACTTGTGCTTTGTTCTTTACTTGCATATGGGAGAAATTCGTGGTACATTAAAATTTAATTACTAGTACAGATCTCCACTGTCACCTTCAGAAATCAACTCAATGAAGCCCTGAACACCAGGACAGCTTCTGTGGCCTGTCCCAGCACATATCCACCTTCCACAGGAAAGCCCTTGGGAAGGTTTGGAGAGATCAGTCATCCTGAAACTGCTAACTGCAAGGAAGCACTGGAAAGGCATTGAAAGATTTCTGAGGCCAGGACTTGGAAAAAAGAGGAGTGGTGCACAAACAGGCTCTAACTGGCAGCAAGGAGGCACAAACAGGCTCTAACTGGCAGCAAGGAGGCACAAACAGGCTCTAACTGGCAGCAAGGAGATCAGTGACTGGGATTAAGGAATTCAGTAGGCAATAATAGGAGGCCATCTCCTCTGCTTTGCTGCTCTCCTGCCTCTCCCCAGTTAGCTGTGGCATAAAGGTCAGAATCCTGGAGCAGCAACTCAACACTTTGCTACCTTCCTTGCATTTCATTTCATCAAGGTCCCCTGGTGATATTTTATAATTTCCCACTTTTTCATGCAGCTCTGACTACTAAAGGACACACAAGGACACTGAGAATGGCTGCACGTGAGCTTAAAAGCAAATGTTAGTGCCTCTACCTAAAAGAAAAAGTAGTGTTCCTGATGTATCTGTTGGACAAAGACATGTATCTGGGCTACAGATCACACTACCTGATACAGATGGGTTATTTTAAGTAAAAAATAAAATCTTCACAATTATTAACTAGAAAATAAAATCTTTCTAATTATTACTCACAATTACTTCTCCTGTGGGGCCCCAGCAGTTAATCATCTTTCACAGTAAGTTGGTACACTGCTGCAAGGAGGAATGGGGATGGATAAGACAGAATGAATTCTCACCCAGCCTGGGCTCTGGGATGGGAGATGATGTTGATTTAAGTTTGATAGGAATAAATATAAAGGCACTTCAAAACTTCTCTTTCCAGGGTGATCCCAGTGGATAAGTGTGTGGGATAAGTGATATTTCTCCCCAAAGAGCTCAAGCTCCTTCAGAGCCTTCTCTTTACCTTTCTGACAAGAAAAGAAAGATGACTCATTTTCAGGAAATAAGAGCTGTGTTGATTATGTGCCAATGATACTTAAGTCTTAACATTCTTTGCTTGAGACTTAGAATTGGTTGTTGGCTTTTTTTGGTGCCTGGCAGTAGTAAAAATGATGCAGCTGAAGTAAATCTTACATACACAACCCCCAAACCTTGCACCTCACACCTCCTCTGCCTCCCATTTTTGGTACTTTCATTCATACTTAACAGCTTAAACACAAGAGCCTTGTCATAAAGCAGAGGTGAGCTTAGCTCCCTGAATAAGGAGTTGTGCCAGCACTGGCTGACTAAGCCACTTTCTGCTGGCTCTGGGAGAGTGGGGACAGCTAAAGCTCACTTAGCTGTGCCCCCTGCTCTTCTCCCCACCCACCACCCAGTCAATCATAGAATCAAGCAGGTTGGAAAAGACCTCCAAGCTCATCCAGCCCTAGCCAATCAACCAGGCCATGGCACTAAGTGCCCCATCCAGGCTTTGCTTCAACACCTCCAGGGACAGCAACTCCACCACCTCCCTGGGCAGCCCATTCCAATGCCAATCACTCTCTCTGGCAAGAATTTCCTCCTAACATCCAGCCTAGACCTCCCCTGACACAATTTAAGGCTATGTCCCCTTGTTCTGTTACTGGGTGCCTGGTAGAAGAGCCCAACACCCCCTAGCTACAATCTTCCTTCAGGTAGCTGCAGAGAGCAATGAGGTCTGCCCTGAGCCACCTCTTCTGCAGGCTGCACACCCCCAGCTCCCTCAGCCTCTCCTCACAGGGCTGTGCTCCAGGCCCCTCACCACCCTTGGTGCCCTTCTCTGGACATGCTCAAGCACCTCAACATCTCTGTTGAATTGAGAGGCCCAGAACTGGACACAGTACTCAAAGGGGGTCTGA